>JAODGB020041565.1:0-29131 GCA_027574905.2 Earota dentata
GCAAAAGTTTTTCCAGCAGCGGAATAAAGTATGAAACATTTTCAGGCCGTTTTTGCTCGCAAATATTAAATTGCACTGCACTAGCGATACGGAATGCAATTTCCGGGTGTAGTGACGTCTATTTTCCCCCCTTATTTTCTCCCAGGGCTTCTAGGCATATTCGTAAAATTTTACCTACTAAGAATGCAAGACTTTAAACCCCAGGTTGGCGACATTCCTCAAGAAATATGTAGCTGGCCTTACATTTTGATATTAGAAGTATTTCTATGTCTAATCAGGTACAGGTGCTGTTGTTTATTTGACACTTGACACCTCCTCGACGTTTCTGACAAAGGTCTGATATATTTGAAGAAAAATCGAGGCATCGAGGGCGTTATTGAATTTCGAATATAATAAATCATCGCAAATCTGCAGCTTCCGCTTTGTCAGCGTCCCCATTATCACTAGGCAATCAATATTGTCGAAAATCACCTAAAGTGGAACTTTTTCTCGTTTTCCAGTTTAATTAAAGTTTAATCTTTGCTTCCGAGAAATTTTCTTTTGTATTTTGCGTATCTACCCAGTTTGGTCATTAACATCTTGTGAAGGCCGTCGATGTTATCATCAGCGCTAAACTAATATTAGCTCACACTGTCATCACAAAGTTTCTAGTGTATAATCAGGGCATGCATGGTGGAGCAGTAATGGTAATTGATTGATTTGCTCCTTAACTAATTAATAATTGCTAATCTACGCTGCTACGCCTACGCATATAATAATATTAATTGAAAACGGTGCTCTGCGGCGCTAGGGAGAGCAGCAAGAGGACATTTCCACATTAATGGGTTCCATTCAAGGGACGCGTTTGCGGGCAAGCGGGAGATATCTCCAAAGGTGTGGGATTAAGTTTGTCCTCTGTCCTATGATCAATGGAATGCCTCATGGTGGTGATTAATGCCCTATAGTCAATTAATTTAATTATTTCCAACTTCTATGATCACCTTTGGGAGGGCGAGAATTCATTCCAAGCTGTTAACTTTAACTTTAACTTGGGTACTTGGGTAAATTTCCTTTTTTTTTCCTTTTGGAGGAAGTGCACGACTTGTTTTCTGCGTTCCTGCGTTAAGCTTTGATGCTCGAGTTGTTATCGAAGGTGCTCTCCTCGGTGGTGTGGGGGGTTATTACAGTCTTCGGCAACTTGGATCGATAGTGGCGGCGTGGGGGTTGGTGTGAGGTGTTCTGTAGACAAAGAGCATAGTTTGCGGGCTGTTCTGGTTATTCCCGACGTGCGCATTCTGAGCTAATATTCCTGCGACGTGTTGCTGCAGCCGCTGCTAAACCTGAACGCTGAGGACGGTCCAGGGAACGTGCGGGCCTGCTTTTCGGCCAGCAAATTGGATGTTCGTTGCAATTGGGTAGCCGGGAATAGATTGCGCCGGAGGAAAACTAGCTGATAGTTCATCCGGCGTGTCACCCGCTTCCTGCGGATGCGCGCTTTCTATCAGCCCCAAGCGCCCCCAGAGGAATCTGGAACGTCGAACGCGGAACGGGAAACATCCTGCGAAAGTTGTACTCGCACCCACACATGACATCGAACGCATTTCCTTTACTTCGCAGGTTGAAGTTGAATCTTTATTATAAATGATGCCGATGCCGAAGACCGACGACATGAAGTTGGAGCGACTTGTGAAGTAATTACCAAGTTTGCGAGGGAAACAATGTGTCAAAATTAGTGCAATTGTTTATTTAACCTGGATCAGTCTGCAGAAGTGCGGAAAACTCATTTACGGTTGGAGCTCGCCGAGGGGGAATAAAAAATAGCTGGTGCGGTAGAAATGGGAATGGTCCAAATGTGTGCGAGTGAAGGAAAGCACTTAAAAACAATTGAAAACGGAAGAAAATGAAAGAAAGCAATGAAAGGCGTCATCGCTCCAGAAATGCTAGTGAAAGGGCGGGGAATTGAACAGTACAAGTCGTAAATTACGAAAAGTTGGCGAGATGGAAAGAAAATACCGGTAATGGAGTTGTTTTCTCGGCGGCGCGGCAATTGCGCTGATATTGTTTTGCATCCAGCCATCCATGTGCGCGGTCTTGTTTTAATCGAAGCTTTAATTGCTTTTGATTTTATTTTCAATTAAACAGGCGGCGTTTACAACTATAGAGTAATTGTAGTGTAGACGTTGACTTGAGGCTCGAGCATAGTTGGAATGAAGTTGGAATGAGTTCGCGTATGTTGCGCTTCAGTTTAGTTCATTTCCTAGTCCTAGGACTCGAGGAGCCATTTGATGTTTACTGAAATGGAAGATACTGATTGTTGCGGAATATTAGGGTCATTGAAAATGAGGCGCTGCTGAACCTCGCAGTTGTTTCTGACATGGGGTATTTTTGTTGCGCGGGTGGATTGCATTGAATGGATGTGGCTTCCTTTTAATTGCCTCTATGGAGTGGCCTCTAACCCGGGGGTTATTGGTTTATACCCAAACAAACCGCGATATACCCTTGCTGGTATTACAAGCGAGATTCGTCCTTGCTGTAGTAAAAAGACTGGATAGGAAGACACCAACTTAGTTACAGTTACAGTTCCACTTCCATATTCCACATATGTATTTTTTGGGAGATTATTCATGTTTGTGCAGTTGTAGTCTTTTGCTGGGGTGGGGCGTCCGAAGTGGAAAGGCATGAGGCGGGGAGGCCGTCTGTCAGTTACACCAACATGAGCAGTCCAGGCCGCGGAGCGAACGAACCATGGCGGAAGCGCGCATGCCACGTCAGTAAGCTTTCACGTCCGCCTCGCGTGGCGTGGCTTTTAGCACGGCGGCGGCGGCGGCGGCGGGCGGGAGTCTCTCAGTTTTGCTTTCTGTCGTCGCTGCAGCCTCCGCAGTTGAGTATCCGTGGTTGGATTGTTGGCGCCACGGCGCTAACGGAACGTGAAGAGTTGGAGCCAAGCACCAACCCTCGTTTTATACTCGTCTGCGTTGCAGCGAGGCTGGGTGGTGGAAATGAGAAAACAACAATGGCTGGTACCATTTATTAATTGAAATTAGGGTCACGCCGATGTGATATGATCAGAATATGTGCACAATGGCTGAATATTAATTTCATTATTACTGTGCGCAATCAGCATCTCTAATTATATTTTCTCCCATAAAATGTTATTTATTTCAGGGAAATTAGTACGCTGGTCAAATTTAAGCTGTACTGATATTAAATCATTTATATTTAGGTGGATTGGGTAGAAATAGTGAAGAATGAAGAGTTAGGAGATGGGGGTTGTGTATTCTGCGCGAAAACGAACTAAAAGTGCTAATATCTTTTTAATTACAGGGTAAACACATTAATTTCACAACAAAGGCCGATTCACGTCAAATTAAAATATAACCACCCTGCGCATGCCACCCGCAGCACAGCCCGCACAGGTTTTCGTCGTTTTATTGCGCATGCTGTAATTTCGCACGCTGAAAAGATTCACCTGAGCTTCTTTTTTTGTCGTATTTATTTTACGTGTATTATGCTTTTTATTCGAGCATTTTATTTTGGTCCTTTTTAGACTGCTAAATTTATGTTTCAGTGTTAGTGTTACTGAGAGCTGTAATTAATTTTGTGTGCTCATTTTGTGTAAAATGTAAACTAAACTAAACTAAACTTAAATCACAAATGATGATTTACCACGGAAACACAAGTGTACGAGGATTTTCAGTCTTTCTGTTTTCTCAGTGGTGGAAAACGCTTGTTGGTTTTTAATATTTAATTTTTCCCTCTGAGCTGCTAGCCGCGTAAATTATTCCGCGTTGTAATACCGGAGATGAAAAAGCACGCGAGTTAAAAATTTAAGTGAAATCTCCCGTTTCAGAGAAATGTTGGAGAACTTGCGAGAGCTTGATATTGTGCGCGGAAAGTTTAGATTTAGGTTTCAATGACAGCATTTGTCCATCAGCATCAATTCATCCTTTGTTGGCCCTATCCCGCCACCTTCGATAATCCCGCATTATCGTTGTGTTTGGGAACAATGGGCCCTCTCATATCTAATATACATATTATGTTTCACTACTAATTTTGCATAAGAAGGGGTTGAAACCCTCATTCAAGCATCGAACCTGATATAAACACAACGGCCAAGACCTAAGCATCCATTGTTCTTGTAACGCACGAAATTCATTTTATGCAAATATTGACGCAAATAAATGATAAAAAGACAAACTCGAAGCTCACAACTCAGAAGTCGGGGGGACTGAGATTTGCATGTATTTTGGAAATGACCTGGAAAAATACTAATGAATCGAGCATGTCGGTGGGCCGAAGACTTCCGGGAATTATAATTAACTGCCGCTGTGCATATTTTACCACACAAATGGACCACCCCCCGAAAGTTGTCCTCCAGTGGGGCCTTTTTGCTTGCCAGCGAAATGGAATGGAATGGCGTGGGCGGGCTGCGTTAATGAAAATTTATCATCCGCACTGTATCAGCAGCGAGAGCGACTTGTCTTAGCAGATGGATCATTAATAACGGCGTTGGCTTATTTCTTGTTGCGTCGCGAATGGTCGCCGCGAAGGAGAGGAAAGAAATGACACGCGCGAAGACTGGATGGAGCGATGGGGCGATGGCGATAAGCCGGGGGCACTTGTACACGTGCTTTTTATCTAATGAGCGACCAGGATGGAGGATGGAGGAGAGATTTAGCCCACTGGCTTTTTTCTTGCGTGTTTTGCATGGGTGATTGATTTACCATTCAGCGCCACCTCAGTGTTGCAATTTAATTTGCATAATGGTGGATTTAATTTTTGTTTATATCCAGCTGCATTTTATTGATCTGGATTCCAGTTTTTATCCGCTGGGTTTTTCTTTATGCACATATCACAACGTAAATATACCTCTATACCAACCTAGAGAGGAAGATTTATTTAACTCTGAGCCGCGGGGATTCGCTTTGACTTGTTTGGGCATCGTTCGTCGGAGGGGCAGCCACCGGTGGTTCATGCGTTATCGCCGCGGCCATCCCCATACGGTCGATTTGGTCGGCGCATTCGACATGGACGCTCGTTTTTCTCCTCCTGCTAGACGTATTGAAAATCCAGGAACTGGCACAGCTCAGCTTCGAAAATATCCTGGGGAAACATGCATTATTGATCATTCTTTTAGTGTTAAACTTTTTAGTTTATTCATGAAACTACTCGTACTCTTGGTGGGATGGTAGGTAAAGTTTATTTTACTTTGACCTGCTCTCAGTTCACTTGAATCAACTCTATGCCGCCTAGATACAAGTCCTGTCGTATCGTGTCGCCGTGTGGAGGGGGTAATTGAAAGTTCCTGGTGCTGGGAGTTTCGGCACGCTGTGGCCTGTGCGCCTGTGCAATAAAGTGTTGATGCTCCAGAAAGGGTTGTGCCGCTATCGACATGAATTATTCCATACACATTTCGCATTAAAGAGATCTCCCAAACAAATCAAATTTACTACCAGCCCGCGCGACGTCGACATCGACGTTTCGGCGCCGATCGGTTTTCCTTCGCACGATGCTTCTTTGACAGCAGGCGCGAACGTGAGAGGGTGTTGAGATGCTGCGATCGAATTCTCTATGATCAGCCGCTACATTTGTTGAATATCAAACAAATTTAGTTTCCATCTGAATTAATCTCACGATTGCCTGCCTGTTGCAACGTGAGACTTCTTCTTTGTTTAGGATATTTTATTGCAACGAGTAAATCAATATCCCAACTTGAAACTTTCAAGTCGGAAATCGAATCTCTCGCAACTAGATCAGTAGCAAATAAAGATTGGGTTGGTATTCACCATTCACTTTGGCCAGGCATATGCTGTCACGTTGAAATTAAAAGCGACCAACCTCGTCGTTCGGCTGACTAACAGAAAATATATTTTGGTTCCAGCAAAAGATAACGCAAATGGCCGCCCTCAACCGCTGCTACAAGAACCCCATTACGGTTCCAGACCACAACCATACAGTAAGTACATTATTGCTGTATTTTTTCCGTCTGGCTGCTGTTTATTTTATCCCCCTCGCCGCCCCTGCACCACGCTTCTATTTTTTTCGTGTCTCTTTTATATCATGCGATATAAAACAATATTGCGTTTCGGCGGCCCCCGTGTGCAGAAATAACGATTTTCGATAAGGTTACAACACCTTCTTCCCTGCGCAGATGGTCTTCTCGGTGTATTTCCTGATACTCCCTTTTATTTATTGACACTCGCTCCGCAGATAGAAATAGTTTTAAACAACGATTGAACACATCGAAAAGTTTTCATTGCTTTCGGCGAACTTTGCCTTTGGTTTGTTTGGTCTTGGAGTGTGAGTGGTGTTTCGTCGAATGGAAAAGTTTCCATTTTTTGATTGTTATTTGATGGCGACAGCGCCAGCAGTGAGTGTGAATTGAAAAACGGTCGAAATAAAACCTGCATTACTGGGCTGAGAGTTGGAATGAGTGAAGAGTGGAGAGCGAAGAGGATTTAAATGTTTTGTTGGAGACAAGTTCAACGCATCATTATCGCTGCGCACGATTCAATGCTCTATCAACTGTCAAATGAATACGCTTGCATTGCATTGTATTTCGTTGATAAGAATAATAATAATAGTTGATGCGCACATCAAATAATTTAATGAATAGGGGTCACTTCCTAATAAACACATAGATGATTTAATAGCAAGTGGCAAGCATATGCAGCGCAGTGCACTCGCTGGTTGACACACAGCTTTTAATGTTGGAGTTGGAACTGAAACAATCATAAATTTGCTGTTGGCGTCTCATAATGCAGTAATCAATATTCCGAGAGTAATGATCTTTCCCACGAAATTCTAATCACCAAGCATTGCGGAGCAATTTGGACGAAAATAACTTTTGATGGTTTAACGGTACTGCAGCGCAATTAATAGTAAATTAATTTCAAATAACTGTTTATTCGCATCGTCACTGTAATGGTTATTAAATTGGCGGGGTCGGCGCGCGGCGATTTAACTAGTTTTCCTGTCGTAGCTATGAAAGAAGTGCAGTTGCAGTACAGTTGGAAAACAGGAGAACAACCGCAGCGCTGCGAGTTGGGAATGCAGATTCCGCTTCTAAACTCGCCGGAATATTACTCCAGCCGGAGAGAGCGGGAGCGGCAAGTTTAGTTGGAAACTAAATTACAGGAAAACGCTATATTCCCGGCGTGCGATTTTACACACTGTTCCGAGGCATAATGTTTAAGTTTTCAACTCGCTGCTCGAAGCTGGGTGAGGGTGGCAGGGTATCTGTGTGCGGCAGGAAATTAATCAACGAACTTGTTAGATTTTCGCCCCCCCACCCGCAACATTTTCATCGCCGGACACACCTTTGTACCGCCCGACACGACAGAATTAGGCAGACGCGCAATATGGCTTGATTACCGGCGTATTTATTAAATTAATGCCTCGCGAAATGCTTGCACAGTGGCAGCGGCGGCGGGCGGAAATGAAATGCGAAACTTGCATGTTTTACGTTTTGTTTTTCGCGCGTCCGCTGATTGTTTTAATTAATTTTTCGGCTGCGCCTGTGCGACCACTCGACTAAAGGGGTCGCTCGCAATACCCGCAATTGCGAATCTGATGAAATTCAATTCGTTTCAATTAATGTGCGATTAGAGCTTTACGCTCCAGCTGATGGGAATGTGCTGTTGTGCAGCGAGGGAATGAAATTTGAATGATCGCATTTCGCATTTCACATTTCACATTTGTGATTTGGGAGGATCATGGCGAGTGTTATGACATATTGCCGGGTGGCGGAAGGCGGAAGCGGCGAAACGAACTTGATATTTGGAAATAACTTTTACAACTTTGATTGACGCTGACGCTTTCATCCTGTGAGCTGTCCTGTGAGCAGGGAGACCACAATGAAAGTCCAGAACTGCATGTTCGTGTTATACGCTTTGTTTGAGGGTTGTAACTTGAGATAGTTTCATTATTTGTTAAATTTGGTGTCGGAATACATTAATGTCTTCTATTACTTCTTGCCTACTAATTCATTAGCCGTGATATTAATTTATTGGTTGCTTAGGTTTAATGCCTTTGGATGATGTTGAGGTTAACTTTAACAAGTGTCGCATATATTTTAAAGGCACATTCTCGCGCCTTGCAGCTGATAGTTATTAGTGCAGTATCTGTCTGAGCAAAGATTGATGATGTTTAGGATGCGTGCCAATAAGTATTTTCGCACTTATTCATTACAGCGTGTTTACGCTGTTCGCTCTGCCATCCATCGCGCGGCATTAACGTTCCTTTGAGGCTGTGCAGACCGACCGCATATAATGTATGTTGAAAGTGTCTTCTCGGCCAAAACGGCTGCTTAATTGGGTGTGGTATGCTTTATTAATCTTTGGTTGGAAAAATCGACTTCAAAATTGTACTCCACCTCGAAACATAGCTGTACATATTTGGAAACTTCCTCATTTCGTAAATGTCGCGCGTCTTTTGTGTTGGATGTACACATTCCTGGTGAAAATGCCTCTCGAGAAAATTTGCACCTGATAAATTGTAAAATTCCCGCCGTCTCACGCGCAATATTTCACATTCTTTCGCCCCGTGCGTGCCCTGCTAGCAGACGACATCGCGCGAGTTATAAATAGTAACAAACAATTTGTTGGTGCAAGTTTAGCGTATCCGCAATGCATTGTCTTGACATAGAAATGCCGGGCGCGAAATAAAGACCAACAGACATATCGAAAATAGACTACATGCGCGATAGATTTAAGCAATTTGAGCGAACAATACTTGAGCGCTTGAGCCGGAGGCATACGTGACAGTTTGGATTTGTTGAAGTTATTAAGCGTCGCATGCTAAATTTAATTCCGAATAATCGCTTCATTTACGCGCCTGACACTTGTTTCTCGTTGCAAAGTGCGCATCACTCGACGCGCCACGCGACGTTAGCAAATTGGTAAATTCTTTGCGGCCTTTGCGCAGATTATGGCATCCATGCCGCGAATAAAATGCGCGCGCGAAAGTGCGCCCGGTGATCAAGTGTCGTGTTTTAATTATCCGAATACGGTTCACGCAATTATGCGACGTTTATAAATTAGCGGCGGAGTTGTGAAGTCGAGTGGAAATGGCAGCCGCGACCGCCAGACGGCAAATAATGAGACTGGGGCGAACAAAAGCTGAAATATTGTGTGCATCGCATGAAATATTGGACCGGGCACAAGTACTAACATATCTTGATAAACGATGGCGGGGCAGATTGAGTTCTTTATCCGCGAAGCATGCACTGCACCAGATTCGCGTGCTCTGAAGTGCGGACTCGATCTCCAAGCTGGGTAAGAAATGAGTAACGTGCTCGTTGCTCGTCGTCATCGAGTTCTCAGTCCTCTTCGCTCACTTGGCAAACGCGCTCGTCATTTAGTGTCAGGTGCACTTTTAGCTGCCGCGCGGTGCGAATAATAAATGACGCACTTCGGTGAACGTATGTGTGGGTAATTAAGCGTTAGTTGCGGTGTCTGGGCGGACTAGTTTTCTGCCTTGGCACTCATGGACCAACTGTTGCGGCA
This sequence comes from Earota dentata, assembly GCA_027574905.2. Lineage (NCBI taxonomy): Eukaryota > Metazoa > Arthropoda > Insecta > Coleoptera > Staphylinidae > Earota > Earota dentata. The sequence continues at coordinate 9,486 of JAODGB020041565.1, forward strand.
ATTGTTTAATTCTATTACTTTGGAACCAACTGGTACGCAGATGGAAGTGGAGGTTTGAATTTTGCGCCAAGTTTTTTTTTCATGAAAAATATCTAAATTGCATATTCCTATGTATACATTCTGTAAATCACGAAATATAGGCCGACACAATATTTTCCAAAGCTCATAAAGTGGCTGCCAAACAATGAAAACGAATCTGCTGGCGTTTGGGAGCTGGAGGATATAAATTTGTGGGTTAGTGCCATGCACACGGTCCCCCGATGTTCCCGAACAGATAATGGTAAATTCATGCGCTCCTCTGCGCTCCTACGCAATATCCCCGCCGAAACACTAAAAACGAGCGCGCACACACCCGAGGATAATTTATATTGCAGGCGATGTATGATGCATCCAGACAATGCCAGCGTGGTTTACGAGGGCCACACACGAGCGCAACAAGCCCGAAGTAGAACTTGAAGTCCAAATGACATGCCAGAGTTGAAATGAAAAGAAGCGGTACATGTGCAATGTGTATGAATCATTGGTTGATTTGTATTAGTAAAGCTGGAAGCAGTGGAAGCTCACGTTGCGATAGTAATGAGCATTTGCAACGTGTCCTGCAGGCGTGGCACGCCCGCACGTGGCGTGCAAAATAAACGGCTGCTTTTTTTTTTGGGCATTCGGCGGTGTGCCCGACTTATACCTGGAGTGGTAACTGCCATTATTACGTATTCAAGTAGCAGGATGACAAGTGGAGAGGAGGAGAGGTGAAGGGCTTGCAAATGTAGGACGTGATGTTATTAACTACATACATGTTGGAAGCTCATAAAGTATAGTATAGCTATAGTCTTTTGAGATGGAGTTGGAAGTAGGACACAAAAAAATAATTTTAATTTGCTCCTGCATATTTTACTGCGCCCGGATTGACGCAGCGATCATGCAAATATGAGCGAGCGAGTGAGCGGGATGTGAGGTGCTACTGAAAAATGCAGACGCAATCTCATTGAGCCGGTTTGGGGGAGAGTTTTATTATCCGCCATTGCACGTTGCTCCATTTAATTTGGGCCGAGGTCAGAGTGCAGCGCAGCACACATGACACCGCACGCACCTCAAACTCTGGTAAATAAGTAACGGCTCGTTGAATTGATGGTCCCTGCACCGTGATGTCCGTGATTCACTTTGTATTCACGCCGCGACGCCGTGAATATAAGCGAAGTAGAAATAATAAGCGCAACAGTATTGACGAGTGCTTGCAAATGCCGAAGTGTTCCTTCCATCGGTGGGCGCGCGCTCCTGCTGCGTTGAATAAACACGGGATGGCACGGATGGCATTCTCTGCTGCGCGCCGCCTAGGAGAATAAGTGTCTAGGTGGGGCCGCCATTATAATTGCAGATTTCGCATAAAAGGGACTCTTGAAAAAAGAATTTGAATTAAGTTTAGTTTTGCGCGCGACGACGAGGCACGTCCCGACATCAGCGACCAAACAAAATACTGTGGAAGAAACAAGCGCGCTGAACTCGGTGGAAAGTTTAAATGAAAACCGAAATGTTGACGTGAATGTCGTGGATACATTTGCATTTTATGCAGCAACAGGACCACTCTGATTACGCCGAATTGAATGAATATGCAAGCTTTTCTGTGTTTTAATTTGTGTCGTAATTTCCGGCTATTTTTGTTGTTGTAGATCCATATCCGAGTGAGCAGGCACGCTATGAAGACATGTGCGGCGGCGGCACTGGCGGCCCTGGCTACGGCGAACCCTTCACAGGCGAGACGTACAGAAAGTCTGGTGCCACCGTGGTGACGCCCGTCGCCACCGAGTACCGCGATCAGCGCAACTTTCAGCAGCCCGGCGCCGTGCTCATGGTCTACGGCCTCGACCCCATACGCACCAATGCAGATAAATTATTCAATCTGATGTGTTTGTACGGCAACGTGGCGAGGGTAAGCAATGCGCTTCGCCTTTGCGCGCTTCGCACACCTCTCTAATCGCATCTTATCTTCATCTCCGTCGCTTGCAGATCAAGTTTTTAAAGTCAAAGGAAGGCACCGCGATGGTACAAATGGGCGATGGCGTCGCCGTCGAGCGCTGCGTGCAGTACTTGAACAATGTGAACGTGGGCTTGACGGGGGCGGCGCCCGTGTGCCACACCAATGCCAGCATGGACGAGGTGTCCGCGATGGAGCACAAACTTCAGCTGGCGTTCAGCAAGCAGCCTTATCTCAGCGAGGTGACGAATCCCTACCCTCTGCCGGATAAGTCGCCCTCGTACAAGGAGTACATCACGAATAAAAACAATCGCTTTATGAATCCGGCGATGGCGAGTAAAAATCGAATTCAACCGCCGAGCAAGGTAAATATCAATACAATTTGCAATTGCATACCGGCCGAATGCTTGTTTATGCGCCGCGTCCAGTGCAAATGTGTATTAATTTATAATTTATTGAAATGCTACAAGTCATAAAGCTTGCTGCGATCGCCCGAATGCACGTTTGGCGGCGGGCCAAATGGATTTGGATAAATAAATGCAAATTCTTGGCCCCGCCAGCAATTTATCGAGCATTAAGTGCGAACTTTAATGACGAAACTAATTTATCGCGTCGCGCGCGCGTGTGTATTTGCAGATCTTGCACTTCTTCAACACGCCGCCGCAGGTCACCGAAGACGAGTTGATACAGGTATTCAAAGATTACGATGTGATTCCTCCCAAAGCAGTCAAATTATTCCCCATGAAATCGGAGCGCTCCAGTTCGGGACTGCTCGAATTCGAGACCACCACGGAAGCTGTCGCTGCCGTCATGGCCTGCAATCATGCCGCCATCGAAAGTCCAGGTAATGAACAACGCCATCAGACATGTATTATATTGCATTTTAATTAGAGAAATAGTACGCATCAATTGCACAAATAAAGCAATTACGCCTGTTTTTTGTTTTGTTATTGCAGTGCAGCATTTGGTTAATTAATAATGATCATATCTTGTTTGATTCCTAGGCACAAAGTTCCCATTCATAATGAAGCTGTGCTTCTCGTCATCGCGCAGCATGTCCATACGAAATGGTGAGAACAATTCCAATGGTTCGACTGACAGACGCATGGAACAGGACCAGTAAGACATGAACCAGTAAACTCTACAACTACACTAATTTTTCATCTTTATCTATTTTTTTCTTTCTTTAACGAATCAGCAAGTCGCTTAAGAAATTTGAAATGAATTATTGAGATTCGCAACGTTTGCGCCCAAGATAAGCGAAATTTAAATAGTCTCCCTCCCCCCTACATCGCCGTTTAGTTCGTAACGTTGCTTGCCTCCCAGTTGACGATATGAACATACATCAAAAAAAAAAACACACACAGATAAACAATTTGAAAGGAATTACATATCTCCCCCATACATCACAACATATTACTGAAAATCATATTTATCGTCAGATGATAATAGAGAGTTATTTATTTAAAATTTAGTCGCATGATATAAATAATTGATATAGTTTTTATCTCATCTTAAATTTAGTTCGATGTAATGATTCTTTGTTATTGTAGTGTTTAGTATACGGAAAAACAAAAAAATATTCCGGTGTTGTTAAGTTGTGAATTAATGCGTTCATCAAGCGAAATGTCTCTCTCTGCATGTTGAGGATTGCGTGTTTAGATGGCAGTTTGAAATTAGCACCAAGCGAAAAAGTGAGAATCGTCGTCGCATTGTATTAAAAGTATCCGGTCGATAAAATATTCCAGGCGGACAAGTTTGAGCAAATGTAGGACATCACCTTTTTTCTCTTGTAACTTGCGAGTGCAATAAAAACAGTTTTAGACTCACACTCACGCACTCACACACACACGGCGCACGTTTAATACGAATACCTGGAATATTTTAGCGAGGACTGAGATGAATCTTAACATAAGATGAGACATCGGAGAGAGAGGTAACAAGATATATAACACGTGCAGACGAAAAACACATGAAACAACCGAAAACTTACTACACACTTATCGCAAGAAATTTGGAGAAAATTGATAGACAATTAGTACGTAAATACATATCGCTAATGATTATAATTAATTACATATTTACTTATTGTATTGATGACAAACAAGACATTTTTGAATAATTAATATTAACTAAAAACGGTAACATTAACAAAACCAACATTGCAACGAGTTTTATTAGAATTATTTATTTGTATAGCTTTAGCGTTTACTATTTATATAAACAGAAGTGGATTAGAACACAACAATTAATGGTTAATGTTCGGCGCTGAATTGTTTCGCAAACAGTAAATATTAGATACTCTCCCAGGTAACTCTAATATTGACAATTTTTTTTCAACAATTGATTGAGATGCAAGTGATCTGAATATTAATGCACACGAATGAAATCGGTTTTTGGATGGCTGCTGTAATTTTTGCGATTATTATTTATGGATGGAATACGATGCAGTGGCGCGAAAGTTGTAGGGAACCGGACGCGTGGGACTTTAAGCGATGAAAGTATAAAAGACAACGCAAATATTAATTTTAATAATCGACGATACCAAGAATTGATACACGAGAGTATTTTTTATATAAATCTGCTTATTAGGCGTACACGATACATACATTAAGTACATTACGTATTACATTTCACATTACAAATTCCCCCGGTACCAAATAAAGTTTTAATAACGTGTGTAAATTATTAGCGCAGCGTATTCATTCAAGAATTCTACTATTAATTCGATTGGTGTTTGAATGATGCCATCTCAGCAATTTAATTGCCACCAAATAAGGTATGAGATATGACGGATATCGGGAGAAAAGCGCGGGAATATGATTGCAATGCAGCTGTGGGACCTCAGATCTGATCTGTAGTGGCTGCCGAATTCACGCCTAAATTGTGTTCCTGAGCGTTGGCAATTACGAGGACCCAAAATAGGTAAAAAGAGAGCATCTAGTAAAAATCACTTTGAACAAAACTTCTATTTACTTCTATTTCGACAGAAACAGATTTTACCGAGATTCAATATTTATCAATTTCATGCCAATGAATATTAACTAACTACGATTAGATAATATTTTTTGAATCTTTTAAGAAATATCTCTTATCGAGCGTTTGAAGACGTTGCATACATATTTGGATTAACCTACCCTATCAGCAAAGTCGAACCGAATAAACCAACGCACTTGTAAATAACTATCTCAAGTACATCACACAATTCAATTTTGCCAACTGTATGTAAATGCATAAACGAGAGTGGATTAATTTGCTAGGATGATAAACTACTTAAGAAATTAAACGAGAGATTTATTAATTTATTGATGACGAATTAATGAAAATGAAAAAGATGTGTCAAATTAGTGCAATAATTTAAAATTAAACGCATATTATTTAAATAATTACCTTGGAAACACGATGGTGATCTCTAGGGTTGCGCGAATATCAAGATTTCTACATACATTTCATGGATTTCCAACAAATGATGACGAATGGAAATATAAAACATATACATATTCGAAAACATATCAGACAACACAAGACGAAGAATAAACTCTTGAATGTTTTTATTTGTAAATAAGCATTTTGATTATATCAATTGGCTGCACTTTGATTCAACAAATGATGAGACCATTGCAACTTGCGCTTGATTGAGAAAGAATTTTCACTGCTAACATTCTAAATGAAGTTTACATCAATACATACAATACATAATAAACACTTGCATATGACTAAATGTTTTCGGATTACTGGCTAAATGTGCTATCAATTACTATGACGATTATAACTCGGTGGTGTAAAGTAGGCAAAACAAAAAAAGGGCGATAAGAACTAGCTTTCAATAGGCATTTCTCAATCAAATCCATATCTCCCTTGAATATCTGGATTTGCTTGACAAGATTCAATGTTAATTTTAAACGTTCGTCCATACAAAATAATGAAGTTAGATGAAAAAAAAATGCGTTACCTGCGAATTGTATAGGGATTATTTAAGGATGCGCGTTTCAATAAATGAAAAGAAGCAAAACGAAACATAAATTAATGGTATCACATTTATTAGTTGAATGTCTTCCTACGAGCTTGCGTCTTGATTTAGATTTTAGTGAATAATCTACGGTGTACCTTACAAACGAAAAAAGAAAACTTGATTGGCAACTTGATTTGTGTTCCCGTATATTTTTTTTACTGTGAACGTAACTAATTTGGATGGTAGCTGAAGAAGAAGAAGAAGGTTTGAAGGAAGTGTGTTGCTAAATTATTATTAGATTGAGACGCAAGTAGTTAACTCGATGTCAATAATAGTAGTACTTTCTCTGTCTGTAAACTCTTGTAAACTTAAACTATCCAAAATGGCCATCGAATCCATTTTAACTGCATACGAGTATTTTTCACATCCAACACACTGTTGAAAACACTTAAACACACTAACAACACTTGGAATACGTACAGATAAACACACACACAAAACAAAAGAACACCCATTGAATAATAACAAGAAGATGAAACAAACAATGAAACTAAGGAGGAAAACAATATCTTTAAGACAAATGTGCAATAACAATATTGACGTTATGCAATTGTGAAAAATGTACAACTGTGTGTACAATGTACAAGATGACGATGGATACAATTTGAAACGTTGTGAGAATCTAGCCGCGTCGAGATGATAAATGATCACGCTATATTCTCACGACTTCTTCCTTTCGAATATCGACTATACGTTTTATGTATGTAATTGAACTCAATGAAATGGAATCTAGAAAATACATATTATGAAAAAAAGACAGTTAAATTTAGGATAGTGTATCATATCATTATAGTATTAAATGAATCAATCTCGAATGTTAGTGCTTAGGTAAGAGAACTAAAGAATAATTCAATTCAAATACGACATGGAGGAAACCAAACCAAAACGGACTAATACAACAACAAAAATGAAATTAAATCATAACAAACAAACGCATCAACAATGACGAGTCAAACTCTTTCATTAGTTGGCAGTAATTCCAATCACGCGAGAGGACCAAACAAAATCGGGAAATGTAGGAAATATTTATTAAAGTAATTGAAATCGAAATAACATATTAAATAATTAATAGGGTACAACTAATTGGAAGATTAATGCAAGAGTTTGAGCGGTTGGTGCGTACTGACAAATTGATTATACTTTATTGATTAAATGTTCAAGCAAATTATGTCGCGAATTTTAAACGGTCACATGTGAATTTCAATGATTTTAACTAATTTTATTCTTAGATGGTGATGATTAGGTGATATTTGACAAGTTTTAAATGATTTTGAGCGGAGTAATATTAACAAACCTGATTGAATTCAATGTGTTGGTTAGTATTTTAATATTGTATAGTAATAGATGATTGGTAGGCTGTTTTTAAACGAATTATTCTCCCCACAATTTTTGGATTTATCGATGTCCTGCATGCGAAATACACTGTAAATGTAATAGAGTTCACAAAAATGCGCTAGTTTCGTAGTTTTATTATTGTATTGTTACGCAAATTGTTTTTATTTCGAACTGTTATTTGGACTTATTTGTAAGAAATTGGTTTTTTCGATTGTGAACACATCCGTGTCGAAGATGTTCCTTGTATAATTTTATTGATAATACCTGATTAATGTGTAAATTGAAAGTTGCTTTGATTTACTTGCTGCTAAAACGACGTCGAATGCATTCGTTTGGCGGCACCAAGCAGACGAAGCGAAAATATGGTTGAGGACCGAACTGAAACGATAAATGACAGAACATAATACACACAACAACCCAACAACAACAACAACATTGTGCATCACACAAGGAATGCGAACCTACAACATCTTATACCATACCTATTCTAATACATCATTACATATAATATGCTAAAATACATATTAAAATTATTATACTATACATATAAATAATTGTACTTGTCGTAATGGAAAAATATGATAATGATAAAAGAAAAAAAAAACACAAGAAAGAACAACTTAGTTGAGTCAATTATCTGTGCCTCTAGCTGGTGGTAGTATCTTTTTCACACTATGCCGTGTTTCCGTTATTATTTTGTTTTCGACGATACATTACAATTGTGTTTTGAGCGTAATTTTGATTGTTTTACTTTCCACCACATTCACACACGTTTCAATGTTGCAAATTTCATTTTGCTTTCGTGCACTTCGTTGCTCTCTATGTGAATGCGATTACACAATGCGGAAATGCGGAAATGGAGATTGCATCTGGCTGCGAGTCAGACTTAGTTGGCGCTAAGTTTGAAGTTTCAATTATGAACAATTAGTCAATACTAAACTAAGATAAGTGTGTACGTTTCAAGATGCACATTTCCGTTTCTGTGTTGCTCGGTAGCTTGCTTGGGCCTAGATGTTTCGTTTTAATTACGCGCCCATCAAACATTGATCTGATATCATGAATATACTTGCCATTTACACTTTTGTACGCTTCGCTTTAAGAACCGTTCATTTTACTCGGAATTTACAGTACCTACAAACTAACAGCCACCCCACCCTCAACCCATCTGAACCAAATTCCACTTGAATTTACAGCAACCGCAACAATGTATAACAGCACATCATCTACAACATCAGAACAACAACATTACCTACATCAATTTATACTTAAACTGTAATTTATTATTTACTTTAATGCCTCCTCCACATTGGACATGAGATTATCCTGCTGTTTGTCTCTGTGATACTCTACCCGCTTGCTGTTTGATTGGGAGCTTTCAATTTCGAAGGAGCACCAAGCGGCGTTTTGCATATAAAAGACAAATCGTTTGTTACTTATTGATTAATTCGTGTTTAGTTCAGTGTTAGTTAGTTATAGGTTGTTGATTAGTTTGAATATTCTATACGTTTTTTTTTTGACTTTTCTAAAAGTTTCAACTTCTGATATGTATAGCATAGTTGTTTATTATATTACGCTTTAAGTTTCAGTTAGTTTAGTTAGTTATATATCGTACGTTTAATGATAGATGTTATTTATCGGCATTTTAATTGGTAAATGTTTGACTTGACTATGATTAATTCTCGAATACTCGTCACTTCACTCTCACAGAGACTAAACTCGGATATGAGTCACATGGTCATTAATTTATTAAATATCCTAATTGCACTCGAGCCGCAATTTCGAACAACTTTTATGTTTTACCCTTGGCCTCTTCTCCACCACCCCATTCACAAAATCAAACAAAAGACCCAAAATAAAACCAAACCAAATACAATAAGAAACATCATGTTCTTACACGTTCAAAAATACATCAATTAATTTTGAATTAACTACTCGTACAACATGATTATACTTTACAATTTACAAACCAAAGACAAATTTACTACATGCAAAAACAACAACAGACTCGTTTCTTTTTCCAAATTCGCGATTACCGCTTGCGTTACGACGAAATGGTAACGCATTTTTGAAAACCAAAACCGAAAAGTATGAAAGCATCTCTGAATCGAAACAACCATCACAACCAACAAGAACGAACAAATATAGAAATATTGACTTTTTTAAAGGGTTTAAAAAAGTTTTGAACTAAAGTATATTAAAGAAAAACAAAACAAACAAATAAAATGATAACGATACATTATTTTAAATGTATGATGTATTTTCTGAGCTATGTGTATATAAAAAATAATGTAATTATATACAAACGGGTGAATATACCAAAACAACACGACAAAACAAAACAAAAAGGACGAAGGATAATGACAAAAAATACATTGATGATAACAATTAATAATAATTCGACAAGGATTATATATAAATAATTACTAAACACAACGCGTAATGATATGCCAAATTGCTAGTAATTTGTATTCGTAACCAGATTTATTGTTGTTGAACACAAATACCAAAAAAGTACAATTGCCCCACATTACGACGGACAAACGCCGTTCGATGCGAAGTGTTTTGTTTGTTAATAAATGCGAAAAGTCATGACAAATGCATCGTGGTTGTGAAGACAAATTAACTAGGCTCAGTATTACTGAAAGTCAATTCGTTTTTTCAAAGTATAATAATTGTTGTATATAAGTTATAATTGATATGATATATTTCAATTGCTGAAATAATTTAATGATAAATATAGAAGATATATGATTATGATATACATATATAAATAAATAAATCTATATATATAAATATAAGTAAAGTATAAGAATGAGTGAATGACATATAGAAAATATGAATGAACAATTACGGTGAACATAATAAACGAGCAAAAATATGTGTTTTTGAACTTGTAAGAATTGTCCTCTGAATCCTGGATCCTGGATCCAAGTCAATTGGATAAAGTCTGGACGAATTTTAGCTGAATAAAGATGTTGATAATGCTGTACATGTTCCTCTTCTTGTATATTATTAAAGACATTTGTGTGTAGTTTCAATTACTTTATGAATTTTACGCAGAAACGACAGAAAAGGTAAGTTTTAATGTTTTAATGCAAAATTAATTTATTATTAATTTACAATTCACCTGTAGTAACAAATTATACAATAGCTTCACCAATTAGTATCGTACGGAGGCTAGTAGGTTTCCACATGTTGTCAGATTGATTATGATTAGCTCATTTACAAAATGTACGTCCTACAAAGTATCAATTAATTCTTTGTTTTGAATCTACGACTAAATGTGATGCGATCTGTACAAAAACCTTGCCTCACAAAAGTCGAATCACGTAATTGTTTAGAATCTGTTAACGCTTGATTTGATTTCTCGGTAGTTTTCAAGTTGAAAGTTGCCTGTGCGTAATTTACATCTTGTCCAGCGATATATTACAATGAAGCATTTAAAAATCGCTCGTTTCAGTATTTCAGTCGCAACTGACAAGTTTTATCTACCTATGGATAGCTAAATTTAGTTTTCTTATGCAATTTAAGTTCTATGTATATGTATTTCGAATATAATCTATTCCTTGACCTTGACTTGACCTACGTTTAGAAATATTAGTTAATTTATCCGATCCACGCTCGTCTCACCCCTCGCCAATACTATAATTCAGTATAAAATATATGTACGTGTTTGATAATTTGATAATCAACAATATTTAAACTATGTAAATGCACTAGGAAGATATGTTTGATTTTGGTTCTCAATAGTTAAACATAATTGATAAGTTATTGCCTACAAAACATTTCCAATAGATACTTTTGATCTGTGGCCGAGTAAGCAAGTACTTCAATGCAATTTCGACCGATTTAAACTGAATCCCGACTGAACAACTAGCGATGTGCTCCTGGATCTCAGGATCGGCCCTTTTCCACGTCGCGCCGTTGACTGCCTTCTTTACTCCGAGCGGCGGCTGCATCCTTTTCTATTTGCGCTTCCATTCGCTTTTCGAGGATTTTAATTTTTCGATATTTTTCTGCAAAAACAAAATGAGAACGTGAGTTTTTTTGATTAACGAAAGTGTTACTGGTACTTACTGGCAATTTTAATCATGATGACCCCCCACCATATTGACCATCCCCACCCGACGAGGCAAAACAGGACAGTGAAGAGCTGACCGGCGCCGATGATTGTATTGATGATGAAGGAGCCCATTCGCGATTTGGGATCGTCGCGTTGGGAGAAGCGCGGTTTACCAATGCAGAGGCAGAATAATCCACTGAAGACCGTTCCTTGATAAAGCAAAACACGAATATTAGCAACGATTTTAAGGGTTGTTTGGTAGGGTAGTAGTAGTACCTGTTCCTGGTGCGAAAATGTTGAAGAACAAGCAGAAGTATGCCAGTGCGATGGGCAGCACCGGAATGGCAGCCTTCATCGTCGAGGTGTACTCCACCAGCGATGTGTCCAATTTGTTCTTGGGGTCCTGAAATGCAATAATGTCCAAATCATGTTCCACTTTACATGTTTCAAGGCAAGCGCTTGTAGATGGCGCTATCAGCTAATGTCTGGGAAAGTTGTATGCTGGCTAACATACTTATTATGCGCCATTTTCATATGTATTTTCATTGCGTGCATAATCAACGCGCATTATATCGGCGACAAGGTCACCGGGTGTGGGCCGGCCAACTATCGGGCAATGCTATAACTCCGGCTGGGCCGGCGCAAGGCCTCGAAGACCCCAATTACTAAATTATGTGTGTGCTGCGCGGAATGTAGAAAGAAAAGCAAACACTCACCTCTTGCGGAATCACCGTCGGCGTTAAGCTCTTTTTCTTCGATAGCAGCGATGCCCGCCGGCTGGCGGCGTCATCGATTTTGGGCGGTGTGCGCTTGCAACATCGGGAACCGCAGCCGCAGCCGCAGCAAAACAGGATCCTGAAGAAGTTCTTGCATCGTTCCCTGCAGCAAAATCAATCAATTCAAGTTAGATACGAAATTATTTGGGAACAATTTTAAAAGACTTACCCTGCTGTTGGTGGAACTGGTGCACTCAGAATACTATCCCTCCTCTCAGTCCATTTCTCCTTCTTCTTGCCGAGTCCGCAGCAACCCGTCGTGGAGTCGCCCACTTTGTTGCTTCTTCTACAGCTGCAGCACTTTAACTTCTCCAGGAAGGACTTTTTCGCGCCCTCCACCTCCTCCGCGGAGCTGATGATGATCTCCTCGACGTCGTGCAGCTTCTTCTTCTTGCAGCACGCGAAGCATCCTGGCTTGGATTTGTCCTGGCCGCCTTGGTTCTGTTTATCGGGGCGTTTGCAGCAAGCGCAGGTCATTTTCTGCTTGAATTTGTGCATGAAGCGACCGCATCTGGATGCTGGTACCTCTTCAGTTGCTTCTCCGCCTTCGTCGGTGTGCGGTGGTGCCCTTAAAATAAATCGGAGATTAGAACCGTGGCTCCAGTTCGAAAAGCAAAGTGAAGTGGAGTAAATGTTAGTGTTAGTACGTTACCCATTCTCAATCATTCGATTGTAATTCGGGGCCTCGTTGTCGTCCGACAAAGGCGTGACGTAAATAAAAGTCATTTTCTCCTTTACCGCCTTAATTTTCATTGGAATTTCTGTGCGTATCTACCTTCAAGCGATGGAAAACGTTTATCTTTTTGCACTTCTGGGGATGGCGGTAATAATTTTCGGTAATAATCGGTTGCGGGCGCGGAGTGAATTGATTTGTCACCGCGGGAATGGTGTCGCAAGAATGGCGCACGGAGCGTTCTTTATTTGCCGATGGCGCTGCGCGTTATAAGGTGTTCCTGCGTCGACTTTGTATGTTACCACCTTCTGCGCTCCCCTCGCGATCCGCGATACCCGCATGTGTGTTGGTGTGCGTGGTGTGTGAGTCGCATTCGCGTTCCATATACCCATGAAAGTTAATGAAAAAAGATTTATTCCAGAGTTACCATCAGCGTTGCGCTCACCATGGGCGTAGCGTTCCAAATCGATATAAACCCCCCCTGACTTGGAATTCACAATTTCACAATTAATTACAGCTCAAAAGTGCACTTTGAACTTTTTGCTTTGTTTTGAAGCTTTATGGATTATTCATCTGGGTGACAGGATGAATCATGTTGGAATTCGCGAATGTCTTTATGACTCGACTGGTGGGTTGTTTGCGCCGCCACTGACTAATGACCGCACGCCATTTTCCACTCGCCGACGCGCGGGACCGGACCGTGCGCGTCGATGTGTGCTGACGGTGTGTTCCGCACGCGAGGAACCACCCCCCTATTGCCGCCCGCGCGCCCGCAATGTGCCCCCGAAGTCCGAAGAAAAACCGGCCGTTCTCTTGACCCCTCCACCGCACCACCACATGCGCGCCATGAATATATTAGACTTTGCATTCCATGCCGGCCAACTTGGGCTTCGATTTGCTTTCCTTTGCTTCGCCGGCGGTGTTCCTTTTTCCTTTTTGGCATTTCCACCCCTCCACTTCGCCGCCCGACGTTTGGTCAACATTTATTTCGTTCTCCACTTGAAACACACTTGACGCGAGGAGTAGTTAAAAGCACGTAATGGCCACGTTTTGTCGACAAATGCATGCCATGGGGGTGGTTGGCGGTGGTATCATGGCCCATAGACTCGTAGTGCGGACGAAAGTTGGACTCGACCGCTTTTTTCTTCGCGTAATTGTGTCAGGGTTACAAAATGACCGTTTTGGCTTAGATCTGTTATTTTTACTTTGATGCCATATTCTTTTTCCTTCTTCTTCACTTAATCAAATTGAAGGAAATTGAAAACCTCAAAGACTCAAAGACTCAACACTCAAAGGGTAGTCCTTTCTGTAACTTGCGCTAAATAGCATTTTCCAGTTTGAAAAATCCCTTCCCCGTTCCTCGATAACAAATGCAGGCCAATTTGGAGGCGCACGTAATTGCTGCACCCAACAATGGCGCAGACATCTAGTTAACAAAACTTTGACGAAAAGTTGCGAGCGGCGAGGCATTTTACGCATATTAGGTTTTCAAGGATGGCTGGGCTGGATGGATGGATACCGGCTGTAATTATAGGGTTCCATTAAACTTTCGCTTCATTTTGAAAGCTTTCAGCTCAGCGCATCATAAGGCATAGGGCTGATTGGGCCTGCCCCCGGTTGAAAATGCTATTAACTATATTACTTCTGCAACGCTGATTAAAATTGCCCCTAATGCAAAACATGCAGGAGCAGGACGTCAGAATATAACTGCACCATCAACTCATTTCATACTCAAGCTGATAATAATGATAAGAAACAGTAAACAGAGCTTGCAGGTGAGCCGGGAATTGGTTAATGAGACTATAAATAACTTATTGTTGCGTTTGTGCAAATTGCGTTTTTCGAAGAGCACACTGCACACGAAAAGCGCTTGCATTACGTACCTCAAAACGTAGGTACGTCAGAAGGGTGTACATTGATTTTCTATTTTCTTCTGTTCACTGTTCTCTGTATTCCTCGCTCGATCATAGTTTGCACCTCGGTGCAATTGTTTTCCGCTGTTATCTAATCTACAGGTTGTCAAACTTGATGCGTGCAAAAATAGACTATACTACTATTTAGCACTTTTCGCGGAAAAAGGGAAAACGTTTATGTGCTGTCGAGGACGTGGTGAAAGTGAACACACTGTATGTTCATAACCGTGTTTGACAACATCTGCACATGGCGTTTCGATCGATATATTTTTGCCCTTTTTTCCTGCCACTTCATGCTGCTCACGTCTGCCATGTGCAAGTCGTGTATTTTGCATAAAACAATTATGAACTTGGCGCTTTGTTAATGCGATACGCAAGAGTAAAGAGAGAAGAACTTTGGGATTGATTGCAAATGCAAATGGCAATATTATATTAGTTTTGAGCTTAATTAGTACCCGAGCGTTTTCAAATGAATGTTGGAACATTCGTACGTTTTCTTATCGCCGATTGAAATCACCAACGCAAAAAAAAAACTGATCCCGCCTTTCTTTGTTTGACATTTTTCTCTATTTTGCACACAAAGTCGTAAAAACCGCAACCGGTAGCCGGTAGCAATATCTAATTGTGTTTCACGTCACCCCCAGCGCGGTGAAAATGTAAAAATAAGCGCGCGATGCGAATTGCGGTCAGCATACCGCCAATACCATTTTTAGTGCCACCGCCACCCGCCAGCCGAAAAACATGCGCCGCGGACTTGACCAATACGAATTTCATATCTTTGTCCCTCTTAACAGTCGGTCGATTAACCCAAATAATGCGTGCCTAAATATAACAACGCGGCGCATGGGGCATGAATTTTTGACTTATTCGCTGGGCCCATATTTTGACTGCGGTGCTCCAGTTAAACCGGTCGGCGGCTTGACTAATTAAACACAGATTAATCCTTGAACTTTGCGCGGCACAGAAATTGTGTAATTCGATAAATTATGGTGGTTGTTTTTGTGTGCATTTGTATTAGGTTGCTTAAGGTACAAGGTGATGGAAACTTACCCGGCACCCTGCGCTGTACCATTGGTGGCGTTCGGCGGGAAGCGCACGTTGCCGCTCTGCACCTCCATGTTCTGGCCCTTCTCCTGCACCATGATCTTGATCGGCTGCACCTCCTGCGGCAGCACCGTCCGCTCGCCGCCCACCGCACTGTTCTCGTAGTGCACGCGCGCGCCGAACGTGTCGTCCGGCGAGATCAGCTTGTTCATGTTGCTCTTCACACCGCCGTTGCTATTGCTATTGACTAACGTACTACTATTTACATTCACACTTTGGCCATTGATTCCGCTCCCCGCGCCGATTGTCACGTGCGTGACGCCGCCGTTGTTCGTGCGTATCACACTGCCGCCATTGCCGCCATTGCCGCCATTACCGCCGCTCATGAGCCCGCCAGCGGCCGCCGAAGAGGTCGTCGTGGTTGTCTCCACGCTCGGCATCGCCGCCGTCCGGCTCTGCTGCGGGGGCGGTTCGCTCGAGAGCGATATGATCGCCGTGGCCGCCGGCGACAGCTTCGACATATTATGATCCTTGAGCAGCGTCTCCGCATCTAGAACAGTATCGTTCATTCTTTCTATTGCGCTCGAGACGCTTTTAGCACTCAGCACCCTACCTTCGTCCATGTACATTGGCGTTTCTTTGATCGGCTTCGCCATTATGTTCGTCGCCGACGCGCTGTTCTTCAGCGGCGTGTCGATGGTGGGCGCTTCGATTTTCAGCGGCTTGGTGACCGTCTCGGTGGTGGTGGAGACCACCGTCGCCGGCGGGAGCATCTCGGTGATCTTCGG
Source organism: Earota dentata (assembly GCA_027574905.2). Lineage (NCBI taxonomy): Eukaryota > Metazoa > Arthropoda > Insecta > Coleoptera > Staphylinidae > Earota > Earota dentata. Next base: position 26,059 of record JAODGB020041565.1, read on the forward strand.
CAGCGGCTCCGCCTTTTTGGTCGGCGATGCGGCGGTGCCGCTGGAGGAGTCACTCTCCGTGCCCTTCTTGGCTAGGCTGCGCGTGCTCGGCGTCTTCTTCAGATATTTCTTCTTCTCCGGCGATTGAGCACTAGTGCCAGCACTTGAGTTACTGGTACTGGTACCATTAGTATCATTGGTACCGCTGGTACCATTGGAAACAGCAGCGTTAACATTCACGTTGTTGTTGTTGTTGTTATTACTAGCTTTAGTTGTGTTATTGTTATTGGCGGATTTCTTAGCGACACTCGACGATTTAGCTACACTAGAAATACTATTAGTTCGGTTTAATTTAGAATTGCTGCTGGATTTCATCTTGGATTTATCGGATTGTTTCAATTTACTGGTACTATTACTGGTGGATGATGAATGGAGTGAACTAGTGGTATTATTAGGCACTTTTGTTTTCGATTTGGCATTAAAACTGTTGACCTTCGCCTGCACGCTGCGATAGCCTTTCGTGGGTGGTTTGGTGGGTGAGATTGGCGGTTTACCCGAGGGCGATGCATTTCGGGAGGCGTTCCTGGACGGCGCCAGCGAACCGACGCGACTGCGACTGCGCGCCAGGCCAGTGTTGCTGGCGCTCAAATGTTTATTAAGGCCGCCCGCGCTGGTGTGATGCGACTTGTCGTTGTCGGGCGAGTGCTTGCGGCTGGAGGGCGAACTCCGCGACATGGGAATGCGTGATGGGGAAGACTGGCTCTTGGAGTCCGTGCTGGGCTCCGGCGAACTACCGATGATCGGCGAGAGGCGGGAAAACGATGAGTTTCTGGAGTTGTAGAGGCCACCATGTCGTCGACCTCCTCCTGCTCCTCCTCCAGGCGGCGCCGGCGGCTTGTTGGAAACGCGCGGTCCGATGTTATTCAAACTGCGACTGAGCTGCGGCTTGAGTAAACTGTTTCTTCGTTGGTGCTTCGGGGATGAGTCACTGTTACTCTCCTCGGTGCTGAGCACCGTCGAACTATTGTGGCGCTTTAGCTGAGGTATGTTCGAACGCTTGCGTTGATTCGGGTTGTGGTTGTTGTTCGGCTGGTAGGATAAGCGATTGTCTTCGGGTGGGGGCGGCGAGGCAGCTGGCGACGCGTGCCTGGACCCCGTCGGGTTGAACCCGCGTCCGCGGAAGGGACTGACGCGTCCTGAAGTCGGCGACGGGCTGCGTGATGGTTCATAGTTGATCGGCTCCGCGATTATCGCAAACGATTGGTTCTTATTTCTCCTTGCATTTGGACTTAATCTAAATAAACACAAAGAACAAAATCACAATCACATCTTGGGTAATTCGATGCCTTGGTACCTATGTGGTTGCGGGGCTGGTGGTGGATCCGGCGGGGAGCCGCTCTCCTCCGGCGAGAGGACTGTGAAGGCGCCGGGCGACAAGTAGCGCAGGTTGAGCTCGTCTTCAAACGTCCTTCCAGGTCTGCTGTAACCGGGCCTTCCGTCCGGCGCGCGCATATCGTACATTTGTTTCGTCCGAAATTCGCGTACGCTATTACGACATTACACTAATAATTCCACTTCAGAAATGAATGCAACGAATCCGAGAAATAATCAAAACCAAAAAAGAAAACTCAACTCCAAACGCGCAGTCTCATTCAATCATTCTCATACTCCTGTAGTAGCACATACGATTGTAGTTACAGGCGACATTCGTTATATTTAGTTCAGGCGCGCAATGTATGCGTATTTTGAGCGGACGGCGGCCGCGATTGTTTTCCTGGTGGTGCGTGAAGGCGGTTTTCATGCCGATCGCGAACAATCGCGCTGTACATCAACCTCTCTTGTTATGCAATGACTTATTGGCGACCTAAAAATAAATATTGCACACATTAAAAATGCATCATGTAACCTACCAGCAATAGTTTTAATTTTTATAACATATTTCGTGAAGTACCGCGAAACTAAAACTAAATCATAATAAACTAATAATAAATGTTCTTTACTTTACTTTGGTTTCGTGTCTTTAAGTAAAACCCGATACACTTGATTAGGCGATAGCATATTTAGATAGTGCCATGGTACCCTTGAATATTTTTACACAGTATTGACTTATTTTTAAGGAGGGCGTTACGCAGGAGGTGAATTTTCCAGTTTGTTAAACTGAGACCCTCAACGACGTTAATATAGATTAATTAGGGGGCCTGTCACAATTTATACGCAGACTTTGTTCATGTCATAATGTTGCTAAACACTTGTTTTCGTCAAGAAATGTGAATAAATTACGTATTTCCGAGGATTAATTTAATTTTTCTTTCCACTTTAAATGTCGCATGTTTTACACAACACAAGACATTGCATCACCACTTCACTTTTTGTTACGTTTTTTGTTATGTATGTTAAGTTGTAAAGTTGCAATTGTTTAGAAAGACAATAGCATTGATTTCAAGCAGTGATAACCAGAAGATTCCATCTCATTGTTCTTCATTCTTCTTATTCTTAAAATTTCCCAATTCTTTTCTTGCTTCGTTAAATGCTTCAAGTGTTTTAACTAAATATTTGGCTGCGAAAAGTACGCGCTCATAATTTATGTTTTTTCTGCTGTAATTTGGTAATAAGTATGAGTAATATTGTCCAGCGGCGTTAATACCAAACATTTCGCATATTTTTTCCGGCCATGAACCTACGAAAGACCCTCAACCCTCCTCAACCCACGTCCTTGGAATGGAAATGCCGTTTTATAGGTGTTTGGTATGTCTGGCCCGGGCTTACTTCACCTAAAGTCTTGAATTAATGACATATACTAACGGAACGCAAGCGTTTAAACAATTTCATTTAATTTCTTAGTGAGTTTGTAGCCTTTCTTCTTGGTCACCGCACGTGAAGAAGTTCAATCATAAGCGGCACAATGATACACATAATATCACTCATACCGCGCAAATCAAAGTGAAATTTGCAATTAGCTGCGCCAGTTTAGAGTTACAATATCGTGATTGAGTTGGCTCTAATTTTATTCATAATAAGCTTCATAATGAATGTGCGAGACGCCGCGACGCGTTTCCACTTTCTTGATGTGAATTAAACGCCGCGCCGCGCCGCG
>JAODGB020041568.1:0-90342 GCA_027574905.2 Earota dentata
TGCCGGCCGGCGGGGCGGGCGATCCATAGTGCCGGCGGGCGGCGCGCCGCGCGCTCGCGGAGGCCCCGAGGTCCGATGTGCTAGTCGCATAGGGTCATTGCACCAGGAGTCGCGCACTCACTGACTTTCTCCGCATGCCTCCCACCCTTAAAATACACACATTTCAAATGGAAAAAAGCGCGCACGCACACAGCGCGGACTACGAGCGCCACGCCGCAGCAGGAATTTTCGAGCCGACGGCGTGCGCGCGCGCGCTCCGCAGTCAAAACAAACGCCCCGCGATCGCACTGGCATGCAATATTTTCATGCTCGGAAATGTCTCGTTATATTGAATGACCAGGGTGGTGCTTATTCTTTTTTCTCTGAGCTACCAACCACCAACCGAAATTTACTCTCTCAAGTTTAGCCGAAATATGATTCGAGAATAAGCACGCAAGCAGGGTGATCTTTCCACTTGTCTATTGGCCATCTCACATCGCATCACATGAGCGACGTAATTGCGCACCGCGTGCGGCTCTAATTAATTAACTGACCTTTCCCGTAATTGTGCAGTGCTCACTGGCAGTGGTCCAGCGTTAAAATTATCGCCGCGGCGAGAGCGCGTGTGTGTTCCGCGACGGCGTGACGCTGTCTTCTTGTCTGCCTGACTCCTGCCGCTTGCTTCATTCGAATTCTAATTCCTTCAATTAATCATAACTTAATTCCCGCTTTACTTGCGAACAAAACGAGCAAGTTGCACTGTGCTACTTGCAAACGGCATCTGCCTGAGGAGCGGCCTTTTCCAAATCGTTACCAAAGCGTTACCAGCATGTTACCAAGGCATTACCAAGATGTTACCAATGTTACCAGTTGGTAACGCGCATGTTTCTCTCAGTGGAACGCATTCGTGCACTTCCTCTGGGACGGCGCGACGGTTGTAACTGTGCTCGAAGTGGAACGATTCAAATTCAAATTTATGCCCGCTTATGGCCCGCCGGTGTGGGCAGCTCTTCCTCGAGCCTTAGCTTTACACTTCTAATTTATAGAACGAGAAAAGACTGGTCTGCGGGCGTTGCGATGCACCGTTATATTGCGCTGTAGTGCGATAGGTGTGTCGGGGCCCGGCATCATCTCATAGCTCGTCTCTGCCTGCTCTGCAGCTTGATAACTTTGTATCTACAAAGTCTTCCATGACATGGTGATGCCATGGTGATGGCATACCTGAGTACCTGACCTCTGCGTGTAATGTAGTTTTCGACTGGTCTTTTCGAGGGGGGATCCACGCGAAACTCCCGGCTGCCGGCTGCCGCCGCGTGCAGAAGCCCACGAAGAGAGCGCGCGCCTCGTTAGATTGCACTATAATGACTCAACCTTGACCCACTTCGCGGCGCGCGTACGTAGCGCACCGCCGCGTATCGCCTCCATTGTAACGCATGCACGGCCAGAGGGGGGCCCCGCCGCTGCTTCCACCGCCTGCATTCGCTCCATCTCGCTTTCTCGGCCCCGCGCACCATTATGATTATCATATGACCAGTTTTACGATGCGGCGCGAGGCGCGCGGGGGAGGCGCGCCGCTGTGGAATTTCAGGGTAGGAAGCCTGAAGAGTTGCGGACGCGGGTCTTCCGCGCGGGCGCCGGTGAAAGTTAATCGAGGAGGCGAGGAGCAGGCGCCGCGCCGCCGCCGAAACGCAATTCGCCGCTTCACTTACCGTGTTATTGGAAAACGGAGCCGGGAAGGCCCCGGCACAGGAGGGATCATAGGTTGGCGTGCACACACAGCGCGAATGCGATACCCACCTGCAAACAAAAGAAATACGCACGTTAATAAGCAGCCACGGAGCGTCCGATTAAAACGCCATCAGGCGCGGCGACATAAAGCGCGGCGGCGGTACACGCCATAACATCCAATAAATGTCCGGCCCCGCAAATTAATGGGCGCGCATTTTTACGCTGCCATCCGGCGCTGGGCTTGTCGCGCTTAATTTACGATGCCGCAGAAATCGCTCGCGAAGCCGCATAAAGCAGCACAATTAAATAAAGGACTTTACTGCGATTGTGCTTGCGCTTGCGCATGCGCCTGCTATCACGGCTTGGAACAAAGTGCTTCCACACCAAACACCAACACCAACATCAACATTAACACCAGCAAAAGGTTCTTGCCGCCTTTACGAGTTCCGTCATCTGTGTTCATCGGCATCGACATCCGCATCAGTGGCGGCGGCGGCGGCGGCAACCTCTCCATCCTTTTTCCTGCCAGCTGGCTTCGCCAATAAAGAAGCAAAAAAAAAAGCGCGCGCCTGCCAAATCGTGCGTGCAAAGTTTCACATGTTTGCAGTGGGTCGTTGAACTTCAAAAAATAGTCGGCGAAGGCGCGCGCGGCGCGCATATTTCGGAAACTGGGTTAGATATCGGTGCGCTTTTCGGCGCAGAGCAGCCGCCGCCCGAAAAACCAATTCACGAGCGCGCGTCAAGTACACGCATCACTTCTGGTATTCGGGTGTTCTGGTGGTCCTCGGCCGCCCAATCTCGAGTGTCGCATAAATTACGCCGCGATGCGCTTAATTATCGCGCTGTAATTGCGTTAATTGATCGAGCATTACAGTACTGTGGCGGCGAGGGGGCCGGCGCAGCGTAATTCGGATTACGCCGCGGCGGTTTGTTGACCTCGCCGCGCGGCACGCATTTTCACATCGTAAAGATTACCACCGCCGCGCGGGAATCTGATTTTGTTGTGGGCGGCGCGGGCGGCTCTTCTTTGTTTGTGTGCGCGTGTGTGCGCGCTTTTTTTTGTTCCTGCGCCATTTGAATACCAAGGCGCAACAAGCCCCTTATTATGCCGTCGCGCAGATAATAGAATCGCAGCGGACGGAGAAATTATGCGCATGGAAACTCACTCCTGCATACCGGGCATTCCACGATCTTCAGAAGTGAGCATCAAGTTACGACTGCAGGAGACAGTTGAATAGAGCGTCCTGAATGCGCTGGGCCGCTCCGTACGCATAGAAAACGCTGAATATAGATCGGTAATAGGATAATAATCCTAACCGCAGGATAAGCCGTAACTCATAATTGAACGTCATATGGTTAAATACTTGATTTATTGTAACTCGGATTTAACAACCACCCGTGTTGCCCACGGCGCGCTCGCGGGGAATCTTCAAGTGCGCGCGTGCTTCAACGAAGTATCAAAAGCACTTATTGTTAGGAGCCTTTAGTAGCCAGCGAGGGTATTAAGACTGTGATTACGTCCGTTTGGGCGCTGCACGTCGGTAGTTATAGAGTGCTTGGTCAATTAATTAGAATTAGCCGCGCAGGAGCAAGAGGGAAACAAAAATCTGATTCGAGGAGGGAGAAATATACTGTGTATATGTTAATATGGCCGCATATCAATCAGACCTTGACATTTATTTCCCAATTTTCGGGGGAAATTACACTCAAGGCGAACGGACGGACAGGTGTATGTAGCGCGTCAAGGTTAATGTTCGGTTTTTTGGGGGAGGGGGCCCAGTTGTGGGTCGGCCCCACTGACATGAATGACTCAATGCGCCCAGGCCCAGGATGTTTGTCCCGCGGGCTGCGCATGCGCGCGTTTGAATTGTGGCTGCAGACGCGGCGCGCAGGAGGGCAAGGAAGGCAATTGGGCAATTGGCCGGCGGTGATTATTACGTTCGCGGTGCGGCGGGTTGCATCAAAAAAGTGTCGCGCGCGCGGGGCCGAGAGATGCGAGCGCACAATCGGAATGAATGTGACCTTTGTCGTTAAGCTAAAGGGTGAGTCCAAGGTCGGGCGGTGCGGCTGCCGGTGCTTTGCATATGCAACAATATCCTCGCGCCTCGCGCCTCGCACCTCGCTTTGCATGCGCTGCGCGCGCGCGCGCCGCGGATGACCGTGCGTAAAGCGATTTCGTACGCGATGGTCAGTTACACCCATGCCCGCCCGCCCCTTGGGCGTGAATCGCTCGCAACGCGCACCCGCGCGGCACGCGGGGGTTCGCTTAGATAATCGACTCGGGTGTTTCGGCCGGCCGGAGAGTTTACGACTTTCGCCGCCGCCGCGCCGCGCCATTTCGGACGCGCCTTTCGCATGCCCGGCCGGGCAATCAATGTTTACGGCGCGGAATGGAAATCGATGCGCCGCCGCAGCCGCAGCATCTCGGCATTTTTCCGCGCGCGAAATGGGCACGCAAAAATCCGCTGGCGAATGAGGTCGCCGAGCGCTGGTGGAAATTATCATCTTCGCGCGCGTGCGCGCGAGGAGAACAATTACACCTTTCTCCCCAGGTGCCGCGGCGCGCGCGCGCTTATAGTTTCGGTGTGATTTCTAAATGAGTCTCTTTTTTAGCGAAACGCCGATTCGAAACTCCCGTTTCTGGTGCGCATTTCCTAAGTCAAAATAGAAAGGTGCGCGCGAGATTGGCGAGAGATTTCGAGTGAGCGAAATTTCTACGTTTATTTGGAATTATTGGGCGTGTGCGTGGCGCGATTGATTTAACGACGTCGCGCGCGCGCGCGCCGCCGGAGACACATCCTGGTCGGGCCGAGGGAAATCGGAAAATTATTTATAGGTAGAAGAAACATTGAAAATTGAGATGATGCGCCGGCGGAAGAAATGGTGTTTGTAGGTCGTATAAAAGATGTAATTGCGTGCGCGCAGCGCCAGCGTTATTAAATGTTTTCTAAAACTTTTCCGTGCTTTCATAAGCGCGGGGATGGCGCTTACAACAGCTTCTTCTCCTTGCGGCTGCATTTCGAAATTTCTACCGGCGGATGGATGGATGGTCAATGCACTGGAATGGGATTGGCGCTGGCCGCGGCCATTGTGTCGGCTGCGGCTGCCAACAAAAAAGCGTGCGCCCGCTGGCAGCGCACGCATTTTAATGACGAACACGTACATTTTCGCATGACCTATCCCAACGCATTTCAAATTCACCGCGGCGCGGGCGAGAGGACGGAGCGCGCGAGCGAGAGAGACATGACACCGGCGGCGCGCCGCCGTCGCCGACGGGAAGCCGGAGAGCGTGCACGCGCGCCTTCAACCTTTCAGCCATCAACGTCTTCGCGCCGCGCCGCGCCGCGGATGGAGTCCAAGTCGCCGTCGCAGTCGCAGTCGCAGTCGCGCCCGCCGGCCGCTCGCCCATGTGTGCGATTTTTCGCAAAAGCGCGCGCTCGAAGGCACCTGAAAGGGTTAACAAACCCGGGCGCTGGTTAGCTGCGGCCCGCGCGGCGCGTTGTCATTTCACCTGTGCGCGCCATCCTCCGCCGCAAAAATTTCGCGAGGTAGGCGCGCGCGCGCGCCAGCATCTTGTCCCGTCCCTGTTGTTCGAAATCACTCCGCCGCTGCGCCCGCAGCATAAAGTTTATTGAGTCAGGTCAGTGCCATAAAAACGCATCCTGTGTGTGCGGCATTGTATTATTATTGCGCGGCCGCGCTCGCCGCCTCGGCGTTTTATTTTTCAATTTGCGCGCGCGCGGGCACCGCGGCGAGAATAACAATCGCCGGCCGCGGCCATTTCGTAAGTGAGTTATTAACGAGCCGCCGCGCCGCGGCACCGCCGCGAATGCGCAAATATTATGCGTTATTAGCACGCGTAACGAGAGGCGCATCCTGAACGGCACGCACGGGGAGACGCGTCCGCGCACCTGAGCCGCACAATGCGCGCGGAATAGAAAACGCCGGCATTATGCTCCCCCTCCCGCCGCCGCTGCCATTAATTGCCCAGCGCGGAATCACTTCATCGGCGCGCGGGCCTTTCCGCCGCTGCGGCCAGGATATCAAAAAGCGTTGAAACGCAGCGCTTAATTAGCGCGCCCGTGTCCGTGCCCTTTCGCGGCGACGGCGGCGCTCGCTCGCGCGCGCGGAAAACATATTTTATTTATAATCGCACACGTGCGCACGTATAATTAGTCGCGGCGTTCGCGGCGCGCGCAAAAACGCACGAAAACACGAAAATTTTTCGCCGATAACCTTGTGAATAAATAGGCGCGCATTAAAATAGGCTCTGCCTTCGCGCCGCACTCAATGGATCGTAAATAATTAACGGGACGGTGCGTGTGGCAGCAGCCCCGATAGCCCAGTACCCCGGCCCCGTACCCTCGAAACCTTAATATTTCAAAGGCCGCCCAAGAATTAGCCCACCCTCCCGAAGCGGACAGCGTCCTTGGCTTGCCAGCAAACACGCACCAAACATATTTGTGGTGGAGGTGGAATAATTGATGGTGCGTTCACTACTTCGTCCTTCGAAGAAAGGATCCATAGACTATATATAGTCCTCCACCAAACAATATTGACTGCGCACGTATTTCGTGCTCGTGCTTGACGAAATCGCCAACGTTCGAATTGTGTGTCAATGTCACGCATGCGACACGCGCACTAGATACCAGATAATTCCGACAAGATCCGACATCTGACTGAAATATGAACTCGAAAAAAATCGCCCAAAAAGCCACCCGAATTTCGCCGAAATCCGTCGCACCTGAGCGTCATCAGACGCCGAGAGCAAACACTTCCTGATTCCACTCGTATCCGTAATCGTGTAATCAGCGCACTGGCGGAGCTCGAGAGCCGCGCTGAATTTCGTCACACGCCGGCATCGCGGTGACATTTTCTTAAAACATTCTTGACCTTGTCACATCGGCGTGCGTTCCCCGCCGAGCCGTAATTTATGTCAAATGTAGCGTCGTCGTGTAGATTACATGCGAAGTGAATTTTGACGCAGTTCGTGGCCGAAAATCTCGCCGATAACGCCGCCCGCTAACATTTGACTTTACACATCGAGACTGCGAGACTTCGGGCGACAACAACTCTTCGACTTTCGATGGCCCGGCTGGCCGAAAAGCTCCTTTACGGCCCAGGCCCAGGCCCAGATAAGATATCAGCGTCGCTTATTATACATATTGGGAATATCGCCTTCTATCACGCGCCGATTGGCTTTATCAAATCGGTACGGGCGTGAAATACGAGCCTCGGTTCTTACCTTGCCGTGCACACACATGCGCATACATTTGCTCGCCCGACGCGCACGAACAGTTGTCACGAAACTCGAGCGAGAAGCAGATAAAATCCGACTACGGCTTCGACTTCGGATTTCGTGTATGCGAAGATCCGCGCCGCACGCGAAGCTCCACCGCGCCGAGGACGTATGCTAATTGTTATCGTTTAAAATAAGCGCCTGCGAGAAAAATAAAAACCGCGCGCGCGCGCATTGGCAGCGTGACAAATGTCGCCTTAATTTTTATGATTGCGCCGCGATCGGCGCGATAAAAACGAGAAACGAGGCGAAAGCTCGCTGGGGAGGGCGCGCGCTTGCAACAATGTACGAGCGAAAATTTATGAAGCAGCTGCCCCGTTTTGCCACATTACCGAGCCGCGGTTGTAAAATAGAACAATAAGAAGTGCGCCGGATGGCAGGAGCAAAAAGGCCGAAGTCTTCAGCGCCGAGGCCCAGCCCCAGCCAGCGAAGGGACTCGCGGCTCTGAAGAAGTACCAGTGCCGGTACCAGTACCAGTCCTGCGTCCTGCCTTTCGTCATCATTCGGCTCGGGCCGGCTCTGGCTCGTTTCGCTCCCTAATGGCACATTGCGAGCGCCAGAACACGAGGCGCGAAAGAAGAACGCGCGTGTAGGGCGTGCGCGGAATGCGATGTTTCCGGTCATTCTATGATTTCACTCCCTGTTCGCCCCTAAAATGCAAGCCTATTGCTGCTTAATGTAGGGATAGGCGCGGTTTCGAATCCTTCCTCCGCACACCGCGCGACTTTATGTCTTTTATACTGCCATTAGACTAACAAGCACATAAATCTAAAATTCAATTATATCCGACAATTAAACTGGCGTGTTGTTGCGCCCCGCGAATTGTGGAGCATGGGATCAGGGATCGCGCCCGTGGTGGCGCATGCAGTGTTTGTTTTGGCGAAAACATTTTTAATCGGCGAATTCCTGCCGATGGCGAAACGTCACGGAATGCGTGCGCTGGCCGCGCGCGCGTGTGTGTGATTTAAAGAGAAGGTCAGTATGTGGTGCAACGCGCGGCGATGGCTTCGCTTATTGTCCCGCGGTGTGCACGTACACCTTTACCTGACACGCATCGACCTTGAGATGCATTCGATCAGCAGCGCCGCGAGTCGACTCGTCCGAGTACCGCTAAAATACGCTCATTCTCGGGGCCCCCAACCTGCTGCAGTGCTGCAACTGCAACTGCGACGGCGACTGCGACTTGCGGCTGCAAGAGCGCGGGCCCAACTCACCTTGCGCACCGCACACGCCACGCCAGCCGAGGAGGCTGCGCGCCGCACGCACACCACGATGATAAACCGCAAGCGGCGCGCGCGCAGCCCTGCGCGGCCCAAAGCAGGAGTTAATTCATAACAATGCGCCACCTTGCTCGCCGCGCGCGTAAAATAAAAGGAAAATCCGACCCCAGCGCATTCCGCGCGCTCGCGCCGCACGCCGCGCTTTTCCACTGCAGCGGGAATCATTAATAATTTAAAGGTCAATTTCAAGGACTTCCACGTTGGCGCATTGTCATTCATGGTAACCTTTGCTGGCTGGCGCGCGCGCGCTCGCGCCGCGATTGCAAAACCGCGCCGCGGCGTGCATGTAACGCCCGTCCTCGCCGGCGCAACAAACACAACTAATTCCCCAATAAATATTGATTTCCTTTATTACTCCCGATAAAAATAAAATAAAAACACGTCTGTGTCCCGAAAGCAGACACCTCCCCTCCGAGGACCTCAAAAGCAAACTACAGCTAAGCTAATAAACATTTTTCGACTTGAACTCTTCTTGCACTTTGTCCCAGCATCTTGACTGAAAAGTGAAGCGGCAAGCGTCTTTGCCGATGCTAAAAACGCGCACGTTACCGCCGGCTGCCCGAGTGTGCATCGTAAACACTCCGCGCTCGCAGGAGCTGCAAAAACTAACGAACTAGTTACGGCTTACGGCTTCTTGCACTACCAGACTACAGGCCTACAGCCCAAACAACGTGCAGTGCGGTGCAGTTCGCGGCGCACCACTTTGGTTGTGTGCCAAAGTATAAAGTCGCTTTTAATGACGTGCAAAAAGGCCGGAACGTAACGTTCTCTTAATAGACGCTTAAAATTTTCCATAACTACCCTCCCGCCAGCGCCGCTCCAGACGCTTTTGAGCCCGCGCGCGGATTGCGCGCCTTTCGCATTATATAAAAGGAAAAATATTTGCGTCATGCGTCATAACGATGTGTGCAAACACGCGCCGCGCGCATCGCGACGCAAACAAGCCAATCAAGCCCGAAATTCGTAACAGTGTACATTGCACAGTGTGAGCAGCCGAGAGCGGTGCTAGACCGTCCTGCAGTGCGCAGTAGTAAAGCGAAGGGGGGCTCCCAGCTCCCAATACAACAATCCTCGCTCCTCAATATCGAACGCGCACTCACAGAGCAACCCGCTGCTCGTCGCCGAGATACGCCACGCGCGCGCCTCTTCTCCACGGGCCGCTCTTCGCCCCGCCAGGCAGCAGCGCGCTAGACAGAGATGCCCCCCCACTCCCTGTGTGTGTGTGCGCGTCGCGCGCGCCTGTTTAGAATTCCTAAATGCGGTGAGGTCAACGCATCGCGTATTAAACAAGAATGCTCACGATATAGCGGCGGCATGCGGCGCGACGCGCTGCTATGGAATAAATGACTGTCACACCGAACCGACGAAGACGTGTCACTGTCTTCTTACTCTTCTTCAATGCACAGGCATGCGAATTCGACGGCGCCGTCGTATACATAATCCATTATCCTTGAGTCTTGAGTCTTGGGTCTTGAATCCTCCCCCATCCCGCATTGGATTAATTAACTCAGTTGGCAGCCGCTGTGCACTTGCACTTGCATTCTGTACCAGAGTGCCGGAGTACCCTAGTCAGTCTGTTGGTGCAGGACCTCCGCAGGACGGTAGCGCGAGTTGTGGGAATGCGATTTGGCCGCCGCGCGGCGCGCCGCCGGATTGTGGAGCGCGGCGCAGGCGAGCAGCCGAGCAACGGGTCTGCCCGCGGCCGAGCGGGCCAGCAGGCAGCGCGGCGAGCGCCGCGCGGGGACGGTTCATCGACCGCTGAAAGTGAAAAGAGAGGATGTAGTGAGAGTGTCGCTGCCGCTGTGTGTTTTGCCGTTGGATGCGGCGCGGATGCGTTCGTGCCGGGGCGATGTGTGCGCCGCTGCCTGCGCCTGCAGCGCCCGGCCGCCGTCCTCCCATGGCTCTCTCATTCAGCCGCGCCGCGGCATCGGGCATCGTATAACCCGCCGATGGTTAACCCACTACGCGGCCGGCACGTCTTTCGCCCTGCAACTGCAACTCCCAACTCCCAACTTCAACTCCACTCCACTCCACTTCGCTTCACTGCACCGCACTGCACAGCGCTGCAACTTCACTGTCCTAGGGTTACCATACCGCCAGATCCTGCTGGGGAGCATCCCAGACACCAAAGGTTGAGACTCCCCTCATAAGAACAGGAGAGCTCTAAGTGCTCCATCCCAACAAAAGCTTTGGTAACCCTATGTATAACATCCCACTGGTTATTAGCATCCCTGAACTACGATCACGCTAAAGTGCGCATATTGACTTGAGAAGAATTGCTGAGCTAGCGAGGGGTTCGCAATTATCCTTATGGTCAAGCCTTGCGCGAGTGCAAACATAGGAAGGATATGCATTAATAAGGAAATTCGCGGGAGTGGCTCCTGCGACCGCCGAAGGGGGGCTGGGCGCGCGATAAAAACACGCGGCGCGCAAAACAACATCATAATTGAACAAAAACAAAATAATTGAAAATATTAATAAAATGACGGGCGCGTTCTCCTCGCCGCGCGCGCGTTTTCCCTCCTGCGAGCAGCAGCGGCTGTGAATCCGTGCATGTTTTCGTGCCGCGGCAGGCCTGCGCTGCCGCTGCGCTTCGAGTGCGAGTTCTAAATATTATAATAATAGTGGCGATAAGTGAGCAAATAAAAGCGAAGAAAGATGATAAAGTGCATTGACCCGGTAGTGCAAGTGTGTCAGATTATTAGCATCCTAGGCGCGCCGGCAACGCGCCGGCGAATCCTTGCCCCAGCCACCCTGCACTCCAACGCGCACACACACACGCAGCCAGGTCGAAAAAGCTCTCAACTCGCGACGCGCAGTCACAACACAGCCTAACTCAATTAAATCGAGTTTAATCTGCGCACCGCACAATCAGATATCGAGTGCTTTTCGAAGCGCGCGCCGTGCTGTGCTTATTATTACGTCCTGCAGGCCTGTAATAAACTTATTGGCCCCCGCATGCGCCGCTCACAAGCATCGCGCATTCATGTGCCACTCGGTAATGGAGTCTCGAGTGCTGTAATGCGGTGTAATGCCATTTAACAAGGAGCTAAACAGCGCGGCAGCGCTAAGAATGAATTTCCTCGACGCCGCATTATCTTTCGAATTTGTGGCACTCGCCTACTCCACACAAAATCGATACGCACCACCCAAGCCCAGCAAAGCCAAAAGAATCATGTCCCATGAAATGAAAAAATCCAACGGTCACTTTTTCGACCAAACGCAAACAAACGTTTTAATCGGCTCCGCGCGGAGCAGACAGTATTCTAAACACGAAACACAATATCACATGTTCCCTTGATAACCAAGTTGACTGAAAATTATCGCCGCGTGAATATTTGTTTAAAAATGTGTTTGACAACGTGCCTTTTGTATTTCATGCTCTCCTGTGTATATATCGTTCCGTGCCCGTGTGCGTTTTCCAAACAAAAGTATCAAATTAATTAATTATGCCTTACATTTGCTCGCTCTGGCGACTTCCTTTTTTCCTCTCCGTTCCTTCGGCGATAAACTCAAGCCCACGCGTGGAAAACGCGATGTCGAACGCCTATGACTACCACAGCGCATATCAGCGTGAGAAGCTTGTTGTTTTCTATTTTTCGTCCGCGGAGAAAATTTTACCGACTTTAAGACTTCAATAAACACAACTTAATTAATTTCGCGCTGAGCTGGGGGGGCTTACGGGCGCGCCGAGGTCCTTGTCAGCGGCTCAGCCGAGAAAGCGCGGATTAGCGGCCGTGCTGACGAGCTTGGGCGCGCAGGAGCTTCGATGATTCGATTTTATTTTGCTGCTGTGTGTATGAGTCGACACACATTTGAATGCAATTCGACATCGCGTTCCGGTAGTCCGTACGACAGTCGAAATTAGTTTCGAGGCAGCGCATAGTTCGGCAGGAATCCTACTGACATGCTTCGCGCCGCGCGCCGTGTGTTTATAATAAATTTTTAAACGGTTACTTCGCTGTCGTCGGCGTCGCCGCACGAAAACTCGTCGTTTTACGGACAATGAAAACCACATTGTCGGCCCGGCCCGGTGGAATCGTCTATTGAATAATTCCTGCTCAAAGTTTATTAAACCGCATTTTTACGATTGGGATATTGCGCGATAGCGGCGCGCACACCACTCGTAACTTATTCAAAATGCGCCGCGCAGGATACGGAGGAAAAGTTCGTTAATAACAGTTTAAAACTTTTCTTATGCACAAGTTGCGCTGATTTCCTAACTCTAATGGCGCCCTGATTTGCGATCGGACTAGTTTCCACCAAATTATGTCCGTAATAACCAATTTGCATACAGGTCGCAGGACAAACTTTTGATGCGGATTTATTAGGTCGTCCTGCTGACGGCGCACACACGCCAATTACCAGCGCGGCCAACTTACCTCGGTGCTGCCTTGGGTCGTATCATACTGGGTCTCGTTGAATCCTTATTAGGGAGGCGCAAATAGTCTTGGTCTCCGAGCAGGAACAGGTCCTTGGATATGATCATGGCTGCTAGATCATGGCACCACAAACGAACACTAGCAACGCGTGCACCACTTTCGTTTAGTCGCGCGCGCACACTCCGCCGAGGGCGGCCTCCTCCGGCTGCTGCGAACGAGAGAAAAAAAGCTGCGGACGCGCGGACCTGCAGCCAGCCGGTGAAGCTCTTGTTGTTGCTCGGCCTAGGCTCTTGAATGCGGCGCGTGCCCCGCACGTTGCACGCACGTTTTACTATTTTTATTTATTTATTTTTTGTTGGTAAACTTGCACACACCACCACCCACGCGCACTCGTCCTTGCGAGTCCCCTAAAGCTTGCAAATGTAGTAGCTCGTTGTCCTCCTCCGGTTCGGTGCGTCGTCCGTCTCTGCCTGCAGGTTTTCGGTAGCCCCCGTGCCGTCAGTTTCGTCGGAGCGCGTCGATTGCGGCGAAAGCTCGCGACCAACTCGACCCGCGTGCCAGCGTTGACTGAGTCCCCATGCGCGCCGCTCCGCGAGTACAACCAAAGCGCGCCGGACTGGTTCGTGATCCTGCCGCGCCGTCCGCCGCACCGCAGGCGCAGTGCCCGTCGCGAGAAGCGTGTGCCTCTTCCAGCGCTCCCAGCCTCCAGCCTCCCAGCGGCACAACTCTTCTTGCAACCTACAAGAATCAAGACCAATCCACCCCGATTCCCTGAATGCGCAACGATTTCGACGCCGAGTGCATCAATCTGCATAGCGCGCACGCGCAGCTTAAATTGAAGTGCAGAACTAGGCGCAATAAAGTTTTACCGCTGGTGGCATCGCCGGGTGCTAACGTCGCACCTCATTAATGTTGCGCCCAGCGCCGCAAAAATCCGCGCCGCGCCGCGTAACGTAAACCTCCTTTGAGATAATTTACAATTGGCGCGGTTTTACGATGATGGCATGCGCCTGCAGCGATTTATTTTCAGCGCACTTGCTGCTGGCTGTTAATCGGCATTTCGCATGATTGATTTGCCACTCAGCGGTAGCCAAGCAAGCGATATTGATCACCGCCTTTTTGGAGCACGTCGCTGCCAGTTCCGGAATTCATCCGCCCCAGTCAATAAAGAATACATGCGGACGATGCGGACCATGCAGATGCAGGCGAACGTGAGTCACCTCGCTCGGCCGTTTGAAAACGCGCTGCGGCGCACAAACAACATCCGCGCACCGCGCGCCTGGGCCGATTTTCCAATTCCAATTCCAAACGACCGCGCGTCCACCGCGCCATGCTGCAGCCACACCGCACACGGATGGAGGATGCGTCCGCCGTTCTCGCAAAAAACAAGTTGAACAACATCGATATTTGTTGTGCGCTCGCTGCATCCCATGTCGATATGGGCGCGATGCGGTTTTGCCCCGGCCGCGAAACGCAAAACGTCGCTTTTCGCACTTTCTCATCCTTGTCCAAACATTACGTTGTTTTTTTTCGCGGCCAGCGCAAAAAGTGTCCTCGACGATTTATTTGCACAGATCAGAGAATCGCGCTTATTGTTAGATCTACATACGCTACATAATTTGCTTAAACTTGACAAGTTCAAATGGATTACAGGACAACAGCATTGCTTCTTCGCGCTGCAAGGTGCAAAAATATTACGCATTGCCAGCACACGGGGCCACGGGGATTAGGAACAATGCGTGATAACACATTTTCGGCTTTCCTGACGCCGCGCTCTGACGAGCCGTTATTTATAGAGATTTAAAATGAAATCCCATCTTGAATAATATATGAATGTAATGCGCGTTCCCTACCAGCAGTAACAGTAACAATAATAAGTATTAAGCGGCGACCGATAAACATGTGTATTACGCACTTACACACGACGAAATTATTATCGCCCAGAGTTCAATGGCCAAGGAAAATGTTTAATTTTGATTTTAGGCATGGCAATGGGGAACCTGACGCGTGGAGCGCTCTCTCGGATTACCACGCCGCCGGGTCGCAGTACCTACCTATTCCAGCCGCCGTGTGTGCGCGCACTTTTTTAAATTTATTTATTTAGTCGGTGCGTCGCTGCACGCGGGTCGTCGCAGCCAGCAGTCAACAAAATAAAAATGCCACAAAATGAGCCGCCAACTCAAAGTTGGCGCTGAAAATACAACAATTCCTGTATGTATTGTATGCAACTGAATATACACTTAATGTACTAGCACCTCCTCAAGGGCATGTCATAACCGTATTGTACCGAACCTAGCTTGTGATCGTGTTATTACTATAAAGAAACATTGTTTGATTAATCTTCTAACCAGAATTAAGTAAAGAAATGGGTGGATAATCAGGATCTTCAAAGACGAGGATTGTGTCTCCAGCAGGATAACCTTGGCAAAGAAACAGAACATTTCGTATCTTCAGAGTTATTTTTTAATTTAAAAAAATTCCTCACTGCCAGGACTCAGTGTTCGTAGCCCAGTTCTGCGTGGCAGCCGGTGGTGGAACAGCAGCGACAGCGGCGGTGGCAACGGCCGCAGTAGCGGTGCCGGCGTTAGCAGACCATTCGTTCTGAACCTGCGCGGCCCAGTCCTCGCTAGGCGGGAAGGCCGCCTCGGTGGCAGGGACGACCGTGGCCGGTCCCAAGCCGGCGGTCTCATCGGCCCAGTTCTCAGCGTTGGTGTTCCAGTCCGCTTCGGCCGGTTCGATGGCAGCGGGAGCGGGCTCCGGCTTCGGCGCCGGCGGCAATTCCTTGGCGGCCTGTTCCTCCTTCTCAGCCTCCTCGGGCTCACGGTAGAAGAACAAGTCGACGACGACATCCCACTTCTGCTCGCGCGGGATGTCTCCACGCAGGCGAAGGACCTAAAAGACGTTCACGTTTGTAATCTCTTATTTATCATCGGAAATGATGCAAAGATGTTTGTACGGTTTACATCAGGTGGAAAAATTATTTGATAATCACAGTGTCTTTGTTCATTTAAAAGGAACTTGTTTTTTCTCATCATATTATTCTGAATTGTGTCCAAACGTTGAAGGCAGTTTCGACTTACCTCGCGAGCCAAGAGCCACCAGATCAATCCGATGCTATGTGCAGACTTGTTGTTGCATGGAATCGCGATGTCAACGAAACGCAGCGGCGAGTCGGTATTGCAGAGGGCGATGACGGGGATGTTGACGTACGACGCCTCAGTGATGGGCTGGTGGTCGCTGATGGGGTCGGTCACGATCAGCAGACGCGGCTCGCGAAAGGCAGATTGAATCTGATTGGTGAAGGCACCTGAAATTATAACGCACATTATCATCCACACCCCATTTGAAACCATATCAAAATTGAACACTTGATCAACAGCAAAACAATCAGCGAACAAGTAAAATCATTTAAATCATAGGTTCCTTAGTTCAATTTATCATCATCAAAAAGCATGAACACATACAAAACATCAAGAATTGGAGACTTACCCGGGGTGAAGCGACCTGCAATGGGAATAGCACCAGTGTGTGTAGCAAACTTGAGCACAGCCCGCTGTCCATAAGGCCTGGAGCTAATGACGAACACATCGGACGGGTGCTCGATGGCAGCGACAGCGCGCGCTGCCAACAAAAGCTTCTCCCAGGTGCGGCGCAGGTTGATGATGTGTACGCTGTCCGGACGACGCTTGTACACATATTGCTCCATCTGGAAGTTGGCATTGGTGGCACCAAGATGCGTGCACGCCGCCAGCATCTTGGTCACATCATCCTCTTTGAGGGCGAGATTATCCACGTTTCCCGACATTTTCTCACGTTGTTTGGAGTTACGATAACCTAAAACAAGAAAAAAAGTTTAGTGATCATTGCCGAACCAGGCTATTTATAAATGCATGCACGTGCAATAGTTCCTAGTAACGTACGTTGTGTTGACACGTATTTCCCTGAAAAGAACATGCATGACAACAAACCTAGGTTAGAACCAATAAAACATTATTTCTTTGAAATATGCACAAAAAGCAAGATTCGGGATAAAAAAATATTGCGTCGACCATGCATTACAGTTATCACAGAATAATTTGCAAGCCGTTGCAGCAGTAGAAATTGAACGATTGTAAAAATACGGTAGGATTTGTACTTACGTGAGGCGATGCCAATGGGAGTTTTCAGCAGAAAGAGCGAATGTGGTTGCGCTTGTCACCTTGTCAACTCTTACCGGCCGAACTATACCGAAACATTGGGGGCGAACATGCACGAAGCTGCCTCATACGGCCTACTGCGTGCTAAGGCTGTTACATGGGTTACATGTCTTAGACTGCGTGTGTTCCGGCACCAGCACCATCTGTTGATGTTTTATACAAGTTGTTGGAACTTAGTGTGCGAGGTTGAATGCTCGGCAGCAAACGTACGTATGAAAAGTAAACGAGGCGGATATGTATCAGATTAAAATATAATTCATTTATTAATATAGAATCGTCTAAAATAAAGTCGTAGCACTTAATAAAATGTATTTCTAGTCGTTAGTATTTACACATTATCATATGATATCATATGAAGAACATCGTGTCTGTTCATCGTGGCATTTCTTTTTCGCACAAGAAATCGAAAACGAAAGAGACGAGAATAAAATATGTATCAATAAAAGAGCAAAGAACGAAATCAAAAACACTTACAATATAAATATATTCGTAGTAATGCCAAAAATATGCCTTCATTTGTTGTTTGCCTATACGTTTAGAGACGTGATTCGCGCTTTTTGCGGCCCCAACATTACTAGCGATATTGTTGTGTATAAATATGACTTAAAAATTATTAAATAGTGTATTGTATCGTTAATATAAGATAAGATAGAGTGTGTGTGTGTACTTCTGGCACGTCGATTTACTTTCCCGCGGTAATACGCTAACACTTGATTTGTGTCGTTCGTCCGATTCAATCAAACACAAAATTATTGATAGATAAAAAACGAGAAAATTGCATTCGCCTCAGGACTCGGGGACATTACATTTACGCTTAATTATTTACACAGGTCGCCGCTACGAAAATGAGGGGGAGGGGAGGGACGAAACACACTGTCGATTCGCATTCGACGTATCACATAAATTATAAAAAACGAAAATCAAAACTGAATGCATAGACTTGCGAATAATACACAATGCGACAGAAAAAATAAAACCATTCAGAATATCAATGCATAGGTTGATAAGAAAATGCGTTCGTTCTGGGGCAATAAACCGCCTTTTGCGATGCGATAAGAAAAGCAGCAGGAGTAAACTTCATTATTTAAACTTTGTGACACGTTTGAGAGTGTTTGCGATGTGGGCGGCCCACTTTGGTGTCGCCTTGTTGACGGTAGCATGCATGCAAAAGATTCGCGTCCTGGAAACGCCTGCTATCCTTTAATAGTAGCTTGTGCGCTGAACGCTGAGCTCCGGAGTGCTTGGTTCTTGGTACTCGCTTCTCGGTTCTCGGTTCTTGGTTCGCCGACTCGAGGATAGAAGAGTAGAGAGAAGGGTGTGTTCGTGTGTGGGGGAGAGAAATGCTGAATGAAAATGCGTGGGGGTGTGTGTGGGTGTGTGGCTGCGTCTCCTGGTACTCGGTGGTGGCGCGGGTGTGTGGGCGGTGAGGTGGCTGGCTGGCTGACGCTTATAGAATCGGCTGGTGGTAGCGGGTGACGTAGGTGGCTGGGAAGAGGCCGCGGCGGTTGCCGATCTCGCCGTGCCACCAGTGCTGGTCGGTGCGGTCGGTGACGGTGATGACGTCGCCGCGCTTGAACTCCAGCTCGCCGGCCTCCTGCGGCGTGAAGTCGTACATCGCCTGCACTAGATACTACGAACAGAATGCGAAACAAAACAGTCCGGATCAGCATCAGCGAAGCGCACGCGGCCGGCGTGGCTCGCCCACCCGCAGCAACAAACTTCAAAAACAATCGCAAAACCTGCTCATCAGCAGGAACAAACAAACGAACACGCCAAGAGATTATTGATTTTAGGTGTCGATTCGCAAGCGACTGCGCACAACGTTTTGCCAGCGTGCATTCGCAAGGCATTCGCATGCCGGTGGGATGCAATTAGTAAAAGATAGCTGGAACTGTTCACGGCTCCAATGATTTGATTAGTCGATGTGATTAGTCGTGACAACCTTAAGCAAACTATGAGCGACTTGAGTGCCAGTGTTTGGGATTAGTTGGAATTAGCATTGAATGAGGAAATAAAATTAAGTCAATCGAGCATCGGTTGCAACTTGCAAGTACTAGTTTTTAAGAATTTCAGTTTTAGTCAAGTTCGTCTTTGATAACCGTAACAATACCGGGTTAGTTTCTTGCTTTCAAGTATCTGATCTCAAAACAATTTAAGAAGAAATAGAAAATCTTGTAGATACTTATAACAAACTAACCCTGTAGCAATGCAATAGAAAAATAATAATAAACGTGACGAAATAATGACGACGACGGCAAATCGCAATCAGCATCGATTCACGTCGCGAGTCATTCTAATCGGTCGTTTGAAATTTGGCGAACATTGCGGAACCGCTAATTATTAATTAACCTTGAGTGTTGTTTCGCGCGCGCGCGCGCGCCTAACAATAGCCAGTAACAAAGTAAATCAGCGGCATGGTTTTTTTTTTAACGGCGCACTGTGTAAATATAAATCAATAGCAAGCAATTGTGACTTTCGTGACGTAAGTGTGCGCAACGATGAATGTGACGGTGACGACGTGAGTAAACCAATCGCGTCGATATATAATTATCAATTTCTTTGTCAACTTTGTATCAAATCTTTGTCGCGCTATGAAACATTTCCGCCGTGTGTTATATTGTGTAGTGTTGAGTGTAAAAATAGAGTAGTAAAATCGCGATTCAATCTAATCGGACGCCGATTTCTTCGCGCGAAAAAAAGGTCAATGTTAATGAGTTATCGTGATGATGCGTGAATGCCCCCGCCCCGAATGATAAGTGACGAAACATAAAAGAGAGAATGCGACGGTGAGAGTAAAATAAGTTAAGAAATGAACAAAAAAAAATTAAGAGAAAAAATAAAATAAAAAACTCGCGGCCACGACATCAAATTCTGTTTTTATTATTCTACAGACCTTGTTACTTTGTGCGGCACGGCATGGACCTAAAAATGTTTCCTCATTTCAAATCGCTCAACAAAACAAAACGTTTGGTCTAGGGGGCTAGGTGTGGGGTCTTGGTGTAAGAGGGATGACAGAAGGCAAATAGCGAGCTTCAAAAGTGAACGCGATTTGAAACTCTGCGCTCTGTACTTAGTTTTGCGGATGTTTGTTGGGGTGGCGACAGGGGGGCTAAAGGGGGGGGGCTGAACGAAATCGCGGTTGGTGCGCTATGTATTTACCTCCTCGGCGACCATGTCTCGCAATCGCACCTCCTGGGAGCGCGACACCGAGGCCGTGCGATGGTATTCGACGAGCTCGTTGAGCGAATTAAACTTCACCACCCATAGGAAGAATTTACCCTGTGCATCTCGCAGCACTTTGAAGTGTTGCACGCCGTCTGAGCATCTACAAGTAGGAATGCACAAGTTTTAGCCAAGAATTGGTGCTGGGACTCATGCATGAATCATCTGATAATTGATGCATGATTGCATGAGCTTACTTGACTGAGAGTGAAAAGTCGCCGGGCGATGATTCGCTGATGCGGATCAGGAAGGCCCCTTCATGTTTGTTTGCCAGGAGTTTTTCAGCGTCTGCCCGCGTTATCTTGCCGAAATACCAACTAAAACAGGAAGGCAGCAGTGATGTTAGCTGAGTGTGAGGTGTGAGGGCAAGTGCCACTTACTTGTGGTCCTTCATTTCAATATAGTTGCTTGGTATGAGACCTTCTCTTCCATCCAGCTCTGCTCTGTACCAATTAAGATCATCTTCCATATTTAGGATCTGTAATTAGAGCCAGAAAAAGGTTTGACTGTGCATACTGATGGTGGTTTGTTGGGTGCTACCTTGAGAACCTGCGACTTCTTGAAGCTCAGCTCATCGTCGGCCGTCGCGTTGAACTCGTGCTTGGCGACCGCCTCCATTGTGGCTGAGCGCAATTCAGGAGTCCGCGCTCGGTGTCTTCTCCGGATGGGCCGCGGCGGCGATCACAAGCACACGCACAGAGTACAGAGCACAACACAAATCCGCGCCTGCCCGCGAATAGAACGAGCGATGAGCGCCGCGCGCCGCGAATAGCCAGCCGACGCTCGGCAGCTCGGCTCTCCGAAAAAAACGCTCCGCACCGCTCGCACTCGCCCCGCACGTAACGAGGAGGCACACCGCGACCGCGCGACCCAACGAATTTCCTTCTGATGCGCCGGATTCCGTATGCACTTCTCTCGTGCGCGCGAGGGGGGCCGACGCTGGTACTGGGTGGCGTTGCTGACGTGCGACCGGACTGCGGGCGAGAGGGCGACGATCACACGATCAGCGTGCGGGCCGTATCACTGGCGCGGGTGCGGGCGAAGATGTGAATTCCGTCGTGTCGGCGTCCGGTGCTGTACTACACCACTGCCGACTACACACAGCGCACGCCTCCTCTTGCCCAGCTCTCCGTTGCTGGTTGCGCTCGCTGAAATCCAACACGCTCTGCTGTGCCCTGCTGGTTGCTGCTGTTGCTGCTAGGCTGGCTGTGTCGCCGACTGGCGCTGCGTTGCGTTGCGCGTGTGTATGCGTGCGGCTGCTCCGTGCTTCTCGGCGACTGGTGTGGCGATGGCGACGTGTGTGCTTGTCGCTGTGCGCACGCCGCGCGCCGCGAGCGCATTCCGCCCGCTCGGACTTCCAAATTCGACGCCTGCGACGCGCTTTTCTTGCGTGCTCATTCACGCATTCACGCCGCACGAAAACGCACAACTTATGCGATAATTTTCACATGATTAAATGACCATTTTACTTTCCAACATGGCGCGCGTTTGATGAACAACCGCCAGTCGAGTTATGTCATGCGGATAGCGTTAGCAACCGTTTAATTAGGTGCTAAATGACGATAAATACTTGCGCTTAAACCGTTGGACTTTATTCATTACCTCGTCTGCTACTACACTCAGGTAATTAATAGATTACACTCAGTTTTGTAAAGTAAGAACAATGTTTCAAGCACAAGTTTTGAATATTATTGTCATCCTCAGCGCCATCTACCTAAGTTCACTCATCATTATTTAGTACATACTTAATGATTTTGCTATATTATTACAGCAGATTCGCTTTCTTAAGAGGATAAGGACATAACAAAAAATATGTGCATTTTATAATTATGGGTAATAAATGTATTCTTCAAACACAGAGAGCAGCGCCATCTGCGAATTCTTTTGGTAATTAGCGATAAGATGCACCCTTAACCTCAATGTTGAAGTGGTTCTTAGTGCTGTGCTGTGGGTAGTTTGGTGTGCAACGCAGTGTTTGCGACGCGACCTCCTGAAGATTTCCAAGCCGCTGGTAGCCCACGCTGCGCTACCCTTGGAACCGCGCTGGCGGCGCGAGATGTGCTGGCGTGCAATACGATAACCCACAGCAGACGAACGGCGGCTCCGCGCAGGAGCGGCCCACCGGCTGGTCGCGATGCACCACAAGGCGATGCAGCAGTTCATCGCCGGGCTGAAGTCGCGGCACGAGGAGGCGCGCGCCAAGGCGGCGCACGACCTCTCCGTGTACGTGAACAGCGAGCTGCGCGAGGCGACGCCGGACGAGATCACCAAGTTCCTCGACCCGTTCTACCACGAGATCTTCGAGATGGTCTCGTCCAGCAACGTCAACGAGAAGAAGGGTGGTATCTTAGCTATAGGTAAGTTCCGTAGTCACCGCCCCATCAGTGAACAGGCAGTTAATGCTGTGCCGCTCCTGCTTTATAGTGTGCCTGATCGGTGCTGATGTCGGCGATCCGACGACGCGCATCTCGCGCTTCGTCAACTACCTGCGCAACCTGCTGCCATGCAACGACATCAGCGTGATGGAGAGCGTGGCGAACACGATGGGCCGGCTTGCGCTCGTCAGCGGCTCCAAGGCGTCCGAGTATGTGGAGTTCGAAGTAAAGCGCGCGTTTGAATGGCTTGGCGGCGATCGCGTCGAGGTAAACTCTAGAAAGTCGAATTCCACCTGACAGCCAGCTAAAGCCTTGCAATCTTTGTGCTATTTTCTAGGGCAAACGCCTGGCTGCCGTGCTGGTGCTCAGGGAACTGGCGCAAACGATGCCGACGTACTTCTTCCAGCAGGTGGAGCAGTTCTTCGACCTGATCTTCACGGCGATCCACGACCCGATGCCGGTGATCCGCGAGGGCGCCATCGAGGCGTTGCGCGCCGCGCTTGTGGTGACCGCCCAGCGCGAGTCGACCAAACAGATCCAGCACACGCAGTGGTACAAAATTTGCTTCGACGAGGCGCAGATCCTCAAGGGCAAGGCGGAGAAGCACGACAAAGGCCGCGACGACCGCGCGCATGGCTTCCTCCTCGTGATGAACGAGTTGCTGCGCTGCTCCAACGCCGAATGGGAGCGCACGTGCGGGCATTTGCTGGAGATCATCGACGTGCGCCAGCTCTCCGACGATCCGAGCTACACCTTCAGGAAGCCCAAGTACGGCTTCCCCAAACGCAATCCGCAGTATCGGAACTTGACCAAGGGCACGGTGCACCACGTGGTGACGGAGTCCGCCGTCTGCAGGCAACTCCTCAAGGAAGTCTATCGCGCCATGTGCGAGGATGTGCTGTCGCATCGCCGGTCTCGCTATAAATACACGCAGCAGATACTGATCGAGGTGCTGCCTCGACTGGCAGCGTTCAATAGCACGCTGTTCGTGCAGGAATACTTGGAACGCACGATGAACCACCTCTTCAGCAACCTCGGCGGCCGGGCGTACATCACCATCGGGCTGATCGCCGTCGCTGTCGGCAGTCCGATGTTCGACGCGCAGAGCGAGTACCTCACGAAGATCATGTTCGCGATCAAGCAGACTCTGCCCAGCAAGGAGGCGATTTCAAAGAAGCGCGTTCAATATCACCCCGGCGTTCATCACTGCGTCACGTTGCTCGGGCACGCTGCCAAGGGCTACGAGGCCGAGAAGCGTTTCACGAAGGAGATCACTGCCATTCTGGATCAGATGCTGACTGGGCTCACGCCGTCGCTGACGATTTGCCTCCGTGAGCTCGCGAAGAACGTCCCTGTCCTCAAGGGTGATATCAGCGAGGGACTGCTGAAGATGCTACACCAGATCCTGATGAACAAGCCGCTGCGGCATCCCGGCATGCCGCAGAAGCTCCCAGCGGCTGTGCTCGCCCTGAGCAGCGACTCAGAAGACACGATCCGAATCATCGTCTTGGCTCTGCATACGCTTGGCACGTTTGACTTTGAAGGCACGAGTCTGTTGGAGTTTGTTAAGCGCTGCGCGGATCATTTCCTCGTGCACGAGCAGCAGGAGATACGCTTGGAAGCGGTACGGACGTGCAGCCGCCTGTTGAAGCAGGCGCTGCATCAAGGCACGAGCCATCAGTCTGAAACGGTGACGCTCACCGTCGCGGCGGTGCTGAACAAGCTGCTGATTGTTGGCATGACTGATATTGACCGTGATGTGCGTTTCTGGGTGTTGTACTCGCTAGATTCCACCTTCGACAGCTACCTCGCTCAGGCCGAGTCACTGAGCGCATTGTTCATCGCCCTGCATGACGAGGTGTTCGAAATCCGCGAGGTGGCGCTGTGCACAATCGGTAGGCTAAGTACCATGAATCCGGCTTATGTGATGCCCAGCCTGCGCAAAACCCTTGTTCAACTGCTTACCGAACTGGAGCATTCAGGCACTGGGCGGAATAAGGAGCAAGGCGCGAAGATGTTGGATTATTTGATAGTGAGCGCGCCGCGGTTGATTCGCCCCTACATGGAGCCGATTTTGAAGGTGCTGGTACCAAAGCTGCGCGAGCCTGAGCCCTATCCCGGTGTCGTGCTTGCCGTGTTGCATGCCATCGGCGACCTTGCAGAGGTCACCGGCGGTGGGAATGAGCTGCAGCAATGGATGCAGGAGTTGATGGGCATTCTCATCGACATGTTGGGCGATGCCTCCGCGCCGGAGAAGCGTGGCGCTGCCTTGTACACTCTCGGACAGTTGGTAGGTGCAACGGGTCACGTCGTCAAGCCGTACACGCAATATCCAGTCCTGCTGGACGTCCTGATGAACTTTCTCAAGACGGAGCAGCTGCTCTTTATTCGCAGGGAGACGATTCGCGTGTTGGGTCTGCTCGGCGCTCTAGATCCATACAAGCACAAGATGAATCGCGGTCAGATTGATTATCACCCTGAATCACCGCTGCTGATTCCTTACACGGACAAAACGACCGACCCCAATGCTGACCTATCGAGTAGCGAGATGCTAGTTAATATGAGTAGTAGCACATTGGAGGAGTACTACTTAGCAATGGTTATTGCAACGTTGATGAAGATTCTCAGGGATCCCACCTTAGGGCAACACCATACTATGGCTGTGCAAGCGGTATCGTTTACTTTTAAGAGTTTAGGCATCAAATGCGTTCCTTACATCTCACAAGTGCTGCCTAGTCTTCTGAATGTGGTGCGCACGCCGGAGGTGAATATCACCGAGTTCCTCTTTCAACAGCTCGCGCATCTCATTTTGATCGTCAAGCAACACATTCGGAATTACTTGGATGACATCTGCGCGCTGATCAAGGAGTTCTGGACGCCGAATAGCACCATTCAGAAGACGCTGATCACGCTGATCGAGAACATCGCCATCGCCCTTGGCGCCGAGTTCAAAATCTACCTACCAAAGCTGATGCCGCAGATCCTACGCGTGCTGAGTCATAATGCTACCAAGGATCACTCGGTGGTGATGCGCATGCTCGAGGCGCTGCATAAGTTCGGCAATAATCTCGAGGATTACATGCACTTGATATTGCCTCCCATCGTCAAGCTGTTCGACGCGCAGGAGAGCACAATTCCCGTGGCGAAGCAAGCGTTGGACACCATCGATCAGCTCGCGGGGATTCTGGACTTCTCCGACTTTGTGTCGCGCATCGTTCATCCGCTAGTGCGCACCATCGACATTTATCCCGAGCTGCGCGAGCCGGCGATGGACACCATGTGCGCGCTGGTGCTGCAGCTGAAGCGCAAGTTCCTCATTTTCGACCGTATGGTGAGCAAAGTCGTCGCCAAGCATAAAATATCATACTCGCCGTACTCGGAGCTGATAGGCACGATCAACAGCAGCACGACGCTTAGCGATGACAGGGACAGCCTGCAGGAGAAACTGCGCCAGCAGGCGAAGATCAGACATCGCGATACGGCGAATATCGCAGCAGATGCCTCGACTATCCAGCGACTGAAGGTTTCCAAGACTGCGCTGCAGCAAACATGGACGGCGACGCGCCGAGTCTCCAAAGATGATTGGCTGGAATGGTCACGGCGCTTAAGTCTGGAACTTCTCAAACAATCACCGATTGCTGCTCTGAGATCATGTATTTCTTTGGCGCAGTCCTACACTCAGTTGCCTAAGGACTTGTTCAACGCTTCGTTCGTCAGTTGCTGGACGGAAATCGACGATATGCAAGGGGAGCTGATCAAAAGTTTACAAGATGCGCTTGTGAACGCCGACATTCCCGAGATCACGCAGACGATTCTGAATCTCGCTGAATTCATGGAGCACTGCGATAAGGGACCACTGCCTATTGACCCTGAGTTATTGGGTGAAAAAGCAATGCACTGTCGTGCCTATGCCAAAGCGCTGCATTACAAAGAGGAGGAATTTCAACGCGGAGTGAATTCTAGAGTAGTCGAGGCGTTGATTTCTATTAATAATAAATTGCAGCAGAAGGAGGCTGCTGAGGGATTGCTGCAGCACGTTAAACCACATATGACCCTGGAAGTGCGTTGGTATGAGAAGTTGCACAACTGGGATAAAGCTCTCGCAATGTACAAAGACGTTTTGGAGGAGAACACGACTGATCACGCTGCTTGCCTTGGACAAATGCGGTGCCTGGAAGCTTTAGGGGAATGGCACGATTTGCATGAGCTAGTCGAGAAGCGCTTTGACAGTCTGCCGGAGGGTGAGAAGGTAAGAGCCAGTCGCCTGGCGGCTGCCTCCGCGTGGGGCATCAAAGACTGGGAGTCCATGGAGCGCTACACGCTGATCATGCCGCGCGACAGTCAGGAAGGTGCCTTTTACCGGGCGATTTTGTCCATTCACAAAGAGCAATACGACGATGCGCAGCGCTACATCGACAGTGCGAGGGATCTAATCGATACGGAGCTCACCGCGATGGCCGGAGAGTCCTACGAGCGCGCTTACAACGCCATGGTTTTTGTGCAAATGCTTGCTGAGCTGGAGGAGGTGATCCAGTATCGTCTCATCCCGGAACGTCAAGCTACGCTGCGCACAATGTGGTGGCAACGCCTGCAATCCGGCCAGCGCGTCGTCGAAGACTGGCAGCGCATCATCCAAGTGCACACCTTGGTCCTCACCCCGGAACAGGACATCCACACGTGGCTGAAATACGCGTCGTTGTGTAGGAAATCCGGCTCGTTGATGCTGTCGCACAAGACCTTGGTGATGCTTCTTGGCTTCAATCCTGAGGAGGACAATAATCCGCTCACCTGCGAGCAGCCCCAAGTGACATTTGCCTATACAAAGCACCTGTGGATGGCTGGGAAGAAGCAGGTCGCCTACCAGAAGCTCGAGGGCTTCCTGAGCGAGTACACCGCGCTGGGAGCGCATGACGATGTCACGCACGACGAGCGACGCAGGCTCCTCGCGCGCTGCTACATGAAGCTCGGCGAATGGCAGGAAAACCTCGAGGGTGTGACTGAAACCTCCATTCCTACGATCCTCTCCCGGTACGAATCAGCCACCGAGCACGATTCGCTGTGGTACAAAGCGTGGCATTCATGGGCGTACATGAACTTCGAGAGCGTCTTGTTCTACAAGAAGCAAGGAGAGGCGTCACCGACGACGAGCTACATCCCTTTTGCGGTAAAAGCCGTGGATGGCTTTTTTAAATCAATAAATTTGTCCAAAGGGAGCTCTCTGCAGGATACACTCAGGTTGTTAACATTATGGTTTGACTACGGACAAGTGAGCGAAGTGTACGATGCGATTGTGGACGGCATCCGCCTGATTGAGATGAACACCTGGCTGCAGGTGATTCCGCAGCTGATTGCGCGCATTGACACGAAGACGCTGGTCTCCACGCTTGTACACTTGCTGCTTATTGACATTGGGAAGACGCATCCGCAGGCGTTGATTTATCCGCTGACTGTCGCTACTAAAAGCACATCGTCGACGCGACGACAGGCTGCGAATAAAATTCTAAAAAGTATGAGTGAGCATTGGCCTGGCTTGGTGAAGCAAGCGCTGATGGCTTCGGAGGAGTTGATTCGGGTTGCCATCTTATGGCATGAGATGTGGCATGAAGGTCTTGAAGAGGCGTCAAGGTAAGCGATATTCGCTTTATACATTTTCTTTTTATCGTCAATAACACGTTTTACTTTTCAGACTTTATTTTGGTGAAGGTGATATTGATGGAATGCTGAAAGTCCTGCAACCTTTACATGCGCGACTGGAAAATGGTGCACAAACGTTGAAGGAGACAAGTTTTATACAAGCATATGGTAGAGATTTGTGTGAGGCTCAGGAATATTGTGAGAAATACAGGGTAAGCATTTTGTTTTCATCAATTACTTGCACTTTAATGTTCTTACTAACCAATTGCATTGATCAACAGGCGCATAATTTAAAACGTGATTTGAATCATGCCTGGGACCTGTATTATCACGTATTTAGGCGCATAACGCGACAATTACCGCAACTGACCTCTCTGGAACTGCAATACGTGTCGCCCAACTTGTTGGCGTGTCGTGATTTAGAATTAGCAATACCTGGCAGCTACTGCCCCGGCCAGCCGGTCGTGCGTATTTCGCACATCAGCCCTTCGCTGGAAGTGATCACCTCCAAACAGCGTCCGCGCAAGTTGCTCATCCGTGGCAGCAACGGCAAGGATTACATGTTCCTGCTCAAGGGCCACGAGGATCTGCGGCAGGACGAGCGCGTAATGCAGATTTTTGGACTAGTGAACACGCTGCTGCTAAAGGACCCGGATACGTTCCGGCGTAACTTGACCATTCAGCGCTATGCTGTGATTCCCTTGAGTACGAATTCAGGTTTGATTGGTTGGGTGCCGCACTGCGACACCCTGCATACTTTAATTCGTGACTACCGCGAGAAGAAGAAGATTTTGTTGAATATTGAGCATAGGATTATGCTGCGCATGGCGCCGGATTACGACCACCTCACCGTGATGCAGAAGGTCGAGGTGTTTGAGCACGCCCTGGAGCACACGAACGGCGATGACCTCGCGAAGCTGCTGTGGCTGAAGAGCCCCTCCAGCGAGGTGTGGTTCGACCGCCGGACGAACTACACGCGCAGCCTGGCTGTGATGTCCATGGTCGGCTACATCCTCGGCCTCGGCGACCGCCACCCCTCGAACCTAATGCTCGACCGCCTCAGCGGCAAGATACTGCACATCGACTTCGGCGACTGCTTCGAGGTGGCGATGACGCGCGAGAAGTTCCCCGAGAAGATCCCTTTCCGACTCACGCGCATGCTCACCAACGCCATGGAGGTAACGGGCATCGACGGCACCTACCGGCGGACATGCGAGCGCGTCATGTCTGTGCTGCATCGCAATCGCGACAGTGTGATGGCCGTGCTCGAGGCGTTCGTTTACGACCCGCTGCTCAACTGGCGGCTGGTGGACACCGCCGCCCGCAACAAGTCGGCCATGACCAGCGAGGTGACCAGCTTGTCGGGCAGCTCGTCGCAGGACCAGGACGGGCTGAACACGCTCAGCATCACCGGCTCGAAGAAGTTTTGCGCGCCGCCGGACGGCGCCATCGGCGACAGCTCGCAGAAGGCGATGGCGATCATCAGCCGCGTGCGCGACAAGCTCACCGGCAAGGACTTCTCGCAGGACAAGCCGCTGCCGATCGAGAAGCAGGTGGAACTGCTCATCCTGCAAGCGACCGACAACGAGAATCTGTGTCAGTGCTACATCGGCTGGTGTCCGTTCTGGTGAGACTGGGGGCGCTTTCGCTGGTACAACCGGTACACATCTATTCGATAATTGAATTTTAATTAATTGCCAACAAATTTAAATAATTTTTTTTTTTGAATGAAAAGAAGTTTTAAATACCTTTCGAACAATCTGTTATATAAGTTTATAAGTTGTTAAGTCTGTATAGCATAGGGATATAAGTAAATTGCCATGAATTGATAAGCTTTTCTCACTTTTGCTAAAAATGAGAAAATGATTGGGAAACAATGTAGTTATAAATTTCGCCACCAGCGGCGACACCTACGCCTAAAGCCGTTGTTGCATAGTTGTGCAGTACAGAAGTGCGGTAACTATACTCATTAAAATCTTTATTAAATGCATAAGAAAAGCATAGCTGCCCCCCTGGATTAGTTTTTAACGTGGATACTTTTAAAACATCAGCAATGCGTCCATTTTGGTTTCCTCTTGTCCACAAAACTGTTGACGCCCTCAACACCGTCTGGAATGTTCAAATTCTCAACCATCACGCGCCCAGCTTTCTTATATGCAGTCATAATATCCTCGTCAATTTGCTTGTAGTAGAAGCGCTTGCCCATTTCGACTACCATTCGACTCTTGGCCACAATATCCGCGCATAGCTCGTCGCGCACGTGCTCAAACTCCTGCGGTGCGCAGCAATGCGACACCAGACCGCTTTGCAGTGCTTCCTGCGCTGAAATCGGCTTTCCAGTGAGGAGCATCTTCATCGCCGTTGCCTTGGGCACAGCGCGCGCTAGCGCAACGCCAGGCGTGGAGCAAAATATCCCAATATTTACACCGGGCGTCGAGAATTTGCTGATATCAGTGCAAACAGCCAGATCACACTGTGCAACTAGTTGGCAGCCTGCAGCCACTGCATAGCCATTTACAGCTGCAATCACAGGCACTGGGCATTCAATAATGCTCTGCATGAGGGATGAAGCAACTGAAAAGACTTTATTTTGACTATCCTTGCCAGCTGTCTCAGTCTAAAATTGAAAAAGTACAGAAACAAATCAACATTTTCTTTAAGGTCTTAGCACTTACAAGTTCCTTTAAATTGTGTCCTGAGGAAAAAATCTTGCCTTCAGCTGCTATCACAATCACTCTTAGATCTCTGCTCTCCCATTCTGCAGAAATATTTGCAATGAGATCCTGCATCATTGGGATTGATAAACAATTGCTGCAAGTACAATTGTAATCATCAGTTTAATCATTCAATTTAGCGGTGTTTCAATGCAATATTTACCCGGTTTTGGCATTGCACATGGTAATTATCTTAACTCCTTCATTACAAGTGACTTTTGTCAAGTTCGCCGCCGCTTGCGAGTACAATCGCCTCGGGAAGCTTAAAATATTTCTAAACAACATTTTTAGAGTATTATTCCTACTGGAAATCACTGGTAATGTATTGTTTTCCTAAATTAATGAGGTATCTTGTCTCTCTGTATCATTATGTGGAGGTTACTTGCGTAATTTTGTAATTTATTTGTTTATTTGAGAGAAAACTGTTGAAATAATTGACTGCGCGCCGGCAGATGACGTTACAAGTCAGAATGAAAACCTGTTGAACTTAAGTCAGTCGCAGAAGGCGCATGCGCAGCAAAAAAAAACAAAACAGGATGTGATAAAATTGGATAAAAAATTATGCGACACAAGGAAAACCAGAAGGTTTTGATGACAATTGATTAAAATCAAACTGTTTTCACATGATTCACGACGTAAATTACATAAAAGTGTGCTTAAACTAAGTCTAGGGATCAATCTCGCCCATATAAATCTGTTTGTCGCTGGCGCCGGAAGCAATAATCGGCTGGACCGGATGGAAAGACACGTCGTTCACGCTGCCGTTGTGCCCGGGCAGTTTGTACAGCACCCGCCGTGTGCCCACGTCCCACACGTAGACGAAGCGGTCCGCCGAGCCGGAGATCACTCTCGTGCCGTCCGGCGACCAGTTCGCGCGGATCAGGTTCTTCTCGAAGTTGTGCTGCGGCCCCTGCAGCACCGTGAGGCAGCGCTCCTGCGGCGCATACGGCCGTATGTCCCAAATTCGCAGGGTGTTGTCGATGGAGTTGGACAGCACGTACGCGCCGTCGGGGCTCAGCGACAACCCCGTCACCGTATCCGTGTGGCCCTTCAGCGTGTAGAGCACTTCGTTCTTGCGCACATCCCACACCTTGATCTCGTTGTCGATGCCGCCGCTGAAGATCTGCTCGGCGGTGTCGTTGAAGCACACGGCTGTGACTTGATACTCGGCGTCGACGGACGCCGCGGCTTGCTTCTTCCTGATGTCCCACAGCTTCACAGTGCTGTCATCTGAGCCAGAGCAGAATTGCTGCGGTCCTCGGCGGGATACACTCAGCGAATTCACGAACGTCGTGTGCCCCTCGTACTTTTTTATTCGTTGGCAGGCAACTAAGTCCCACAGGCCTAATGTCTGATCTGTGCTGGCGGAGATAACGTTGTCCTGAGTGAATTTCAGTTGGGTTACTGCACCAGTATGTCCTGTATATACATGTAGATTCTCACATTCACCAAAAACAGACCATAAATCTGAAATTAAACCAAATTTACACCATTACCCTGCCAGTAGATAATGTTAAACTTAACAACAGAGTTGTTTTGGCAGAAATACATACATATCTTCCTATCAAAACCCGAAGAAGCTAAATATTCTCCTTCTGTATGGAAATCCAGTGTGAAAACTTCTCCCTCATGGCCTTCCAAGAGCATGATAGGTGCAAACAGATTTGATGTACGTGCTACATTCTAAAACACAAACATAATCATATTATTCTCCAGTTTTTAGTTAGGATTGTTGTTCTTACACTGGATGCTACTTGACTGTTTCTATTTGATGAAATGACGAGATCACTGCGTGTTTTCTTTGGAGCCACGGCTACTAGAACACCATCATCTGCCTTCCGTTTTTCTGCCATCTTCACCATTAGTTCTCCCCTTTTTATTCTTAATTCGATAAAATAATTATGTATGTTTGGTCAACGCTTTTGCATTGAGGTTGCGTACACTATGCTGGTATGGTAATACATTGCACCGTCAGATGGCGCTACCGCCTCTTTTGGAAAACAAAATTTGTTATCGCAAGTCGCAAGACGCGCAAGACCGCAATGCATCATGGTCAGTTATAACAAGTCTGTTATAACAAGAGTGCTGTGCAAAATATGTTGCAATTTCAATAAACTTTTGTTTGCTGTTAGTGTTCTACATTGCAATGAGTGATGGTGAGCCTTTGCCGAAGACGATCAGCAAAAGGGGTAAGCGTTTTTAATGTTTCTCTTTGCGAAATTCGAAACAATTCTTTATTAAACCGGCGTCCGTTACTATGGCGTATTAGTGGTTTGCAACGAAGCAATAATGGGGCATAAATCTAACATCTTTATTTCGAAATCCACAAACAATCGACAATATTAATGCAAAATTCAAATTGTGCAAACTGTTGGGCTTGTTTGGCGCATTTTCCATTCGTAAAAT
The DNA here is from genome assembly GCA_027574905.2 of Earota dentata. NCBI lineage: Eukaryota > Metazoa > Arthropoda > Insecta > Coleoptera > Staphylinidae > Earota > Earota dentata. The sequence continues at coordinate 33,216 of JAODGB020041568.1, forward strand.
TTACACAACTCCAAATGAACTGGGTGACTTGGTGAAGCCGAAAAGAACTTGTAAATCGGTTCATTCTTCGCCGTATATACCGTGTAAAAAACGAATTAAATCACAATCACTGTTCACTTGTCGCTTGAAATATACCACGTATATGCGTTCCTGAGTCCTATTATGTTTGCTTTGACACTAATCTTCCAAGACTGAAGTACACATAAAAGGTGTCTGATGCTAGGTAGTCAATTTTGAACAGGTATTTTCATCATACACTAATTGTATGTAATTGTGTGTGCCAATTGTAATACTAAATTATTGGAATGATCACATGTCTCATGACCATGACTAGAAAATTTAAACTATAATCACATGGATGGATGGTTTTTGCAATTACTTAATCTTAAATCTTAGTTAGTTTAGGATTTGCAGTCAAATCAGTTTGGCTATCAATATAAGTTTCCCTGACCAGCCTCCATCGGCGCTTTGTCTTTGTTATTTTGTTAAGTTCGAGTTAAAAGTAATGATTTACTAAAATAAAATGAAAATAAGTGGGGGGTAACTAACACTTGCAATTAAGTACAGGTAGGCACAATATGTTGCTTTGTTTCCACTGATAAAACCCATGAAATGTGTGTTCAATCGCGCTCGTGCATTCTGTTCAGCTGCAGCGCACGCTTCGTGCGCAGCGCAATCGCGCGGTTGCGCCTCAGTTAGGTCTTGATCCGCCGGCCCATCTTCACGAAGCCGTTGCGCGACTTGTGCCCGTTGCGCATCTCGCCGCCGAAGCGGCTCTTGTTCCGCGACTCGAACACCACATCGGAGTCGGAGTCCGTATCGCTGATGTCCACCTTGCGCGTGTCCTCGCTGTTCTCGATAAGCTTGTACGTGGTGGGCTTGTTGGCGTTCGGCCTGCACGAGCAGCGATTAAAACAGAGGTAGATCAAGCCACAGGTGCTGCCAGCGAGCGTTAGCGTGCTGCAGAGCACGCCTAGCACCACGTACAAAATGCTCCAGCTGCAGTCCGAGTCATCGTCGGCGTCCCAGTACGCATTGAACATGTCGCGCATCCAGAAGGCGTCGCACTTGCAGACGCGCGTGCGCTCGTCGCACATGCCGTGGCCGGAGCAGTTGTTCTGGCACACGACCGTCTGCAGGCCGTTCACCGAAAAGCCGAGGATATCCGCGTCCACCTTGAGCTTCTCGCGGAAGTGCCGCACAACTAGGTTGGCGTCCATAGGCTTCCCATCGCTTTGTTCGATGTAGAAGCGGATTGTCACGCGTTCGGTCCCGATTTCCGAGCTTAACTCACGCACCTGCAACTTCGTTGAATCCTGCACCAACAGGGCAAGCTTGCCCTTCATCGTTTCATATTGAGTGTGCGTCAACTTCTTAATATCAGCGTTGATAATCATATCAACCAGGTAGTACAAATTCGGATCCGCTTTGACTGTAATCATTACTGAGTCAGTGTCGCTCAACCCCTGCTCGTCGTACACTGTCAAATTGAAAATGTACTTTCCAGGGACCACATCAGTCAAGATTAACACCGGTGTTACATCGGAGTGCTCAGCTATCTTCCCATACGCAAGCGAGTTCTCTGCTCTGGTCCACTGCCACTTTACAATGGCCCAATCATCGCTCGATTGTGACCCGTTCATGTAAATCACATTCTGCGGCAGGACAACTTCAAAATCGTTTCCAATTTGAGCCCGTGGCTTCTGATTTTTGTCTAATAAAACACACATAGTTAGCAGGGTTGAAAATGACTTTGCACAAGTAGAAACTTACTTTGATCAACCGTAACGTACTGTAGAGCATCTGCTGAGTTCCCATTGTCATCAGTAACAGTGATCTTGAAGATATAGTTGCCTTTAGTGAGCGATGTCACATTGGTCATGCTGCTGTTCTGCGCGACAAACACCGCCGTGCTCGGCCCTTCCTCCTGGCTCCATTTGTAGGCCACGATTTTGTTGTCATCGGTGCTTTGGTTGCCGTTTACCACCACCCAGGTCTGCGGCAAGCTGATGGTGATATTCGCGTCGGCCTTCGCAACCGGCGGTCGATTCGTCGGCGGCTTGACGAAGACGTGCACATTCGCCGTGCTGCTCTGCCCCACGCTATCAGTCACCTTCAATTGAAAGGTGTAGATGCCCTCCTCGAGTTTAGACAGCTTCAATCCCGGCGTGCGCGTGTCCTGCATGTCCACAGCCAGGTTAGTATCAATCTTCGTCCACTCCCAAGTCGTAATGTTGTGATCATCACTGCTCATCGTCGCGTTCAGCTGTAGGACATTATGCGGCAGGTAGACGACCACGTCCGGGCCGGCGTTGGCCTCCGGGGGATAGTCCGTCCCCTGCAGGACGGTAATATTCGCCGTTGCTGAAGAAGTCGCCTTGTCCGTGTCCGTCACCGTCAGCTTGAACGTGTAATTGCCGGGTTTATTCAGGTCCTTGAGCACTAGCATCGACAGGTTGGAGAAGTGCGGCTGGTAACCAACAGGGCCCTGCTGCAGCTCCCAGTGATAGCTGACGATACCCGCATCGTCCTTGCTCGATCCAGCATCCAACACCGCCCCGGTCGTCGGTAATTTCACCGTTTGATTCGCCGGCGTGATGATGATCTCCGGCGGTTTGTTGATCCTCGCCTGCGGCAACACTGTGACATTGACAAACGTCTCGCCGTAGGAAAACTCCCCCGAAACGTTCACTTTGAACGTGTATAACCCTTCAGAGAGTTTGGTGAGCTGCAGCTCGTCGCCGTTTTGCTTCTTGATCGCGCTGCTACCCTCGGGTTGGTTTAGCGACGTCCACTCGTAGTTGTATTTTTCGTTCTCCTGCGGTTCGGGGCTGACGATCGGATTCAAATTCACCTCGCTTTGCGGCAGTTGGATGTTGGCGTTCTGCACGCTGACTGTGAGCTTCCGCTTACTGACTTCCGTTGAGGAAGCTGCCGCAGTGCTGGTGCTTTCGGTCGGCACGCGTTGCACGCAAATGCCATCGAAGTTACGAAGGTACTGCTCCTTGCAGTGGCAGGTGCCCGCGCGGCTTTTCGGCACGTTCTGAAAGCACTCTTCGTTTTCGCCACAATCGCTAGCGCCTACATTGCAACTTTTGCTGTAGTCAAAGCTTGAGGCACCACGTTGCATTGCTTCTAGGTAGGAATTTTCATATTGTTCGAATTTTATGCGTTCATCATCATCTAAAATTGGTACATGATTTAAAATCAGCATATTTAATGTGTAAGTAGAGGATCACTTAAACCGGGCGTTATCAGTCTGTTAAATTAATGTATATATTTCACATTCATGCATGAATTTTTGTTGTTTTTCACATGCATATATCATGTAGAAAGCGATAAGAAATGCGGCTGATAAGCCGAAATTGTAAATGTAGATGAAATGAAAGCAAAATGTTATCAAAAATTGAAATACCCATCACAGTTAATTGAATGTACATGATTTTCAAACATTCAAGTGCATGAATTCATAAAATTTAAAAATGAACTGCCTCATGCACAATTTGCCAGCTATCAATCAAGGAAATCAGAGGAAGGAATAGATAAGTTACCTCTCTTGCTTAGGACATTGTCCCAGGTATCATCACCCAATGCTCTGACCAGCACCATTGCAAACTGATTTCTTGTATCCACATTGGGACTCAGGATTGGCATACACAGCTCATTGCTGGTGCAAGTGATATGATAGCATTTCTTATCAGTCATGAATGCAACATTGCAATCATTTTTGCCACAACATGCCAGCACACACTGCTTGGCGTTTTGTACACCTTCAATCTCCCCAAAGGTTCCTGCAAAGTCATGTGATTAGAGTGTTTCATTATTGAATCAGAACTTGGCTTTTGTGGGTTTTTTGGCTTTCTTTACCTGCAGAAGTGTTACCCTTCGGTATAGACCCCACAAACTTCTTGTGCACCTGGGGGCAGTTGCTCAGCTCGCTGTATTGTGCGCGCGCGGGGGCGGCGAGGAGCACCGCCACGCAGATGAGCGCGTTTACCCAATGCAGGACCATCACGCACTTGCCCATTGTAGCCGCCGCGTCGTGGCCGCTCGCATTACCTTCGCGCCACCCACATAATCCGCGCACACACCGCGCCGAAATCGAGAGCGCACGCCGGTTGTAATCAATCACCCGGAGTGCGATTGCATTCGATCGGCGGCGCGGGGGTGTAGTGTATAAACGGGTAGAATACGTGTAGAAATTGATTGTAAAGTATAATTGTTACAGCGTGGCTTACAGGGCGCGTGGAGCGAGGCTTGTCTGATGTGCGAGTTTGTGAGTGATGCGTATTTCACCACAGGGTCGGCGTCGCGTTGTTTGTTGTTGCGTCAGGCGACAGTCAGCAGGAATCGGCAGGCAGTCGCACTCAGCATCTCACAGTGACAAGCTAGGGGCTAGAGTGGGAGGCGAGGCCATGCACGCATGCACGCCATACGATTGTGCGCAAACGATTATCACGTAGTTGTCTCATTCCTGACCATGCGTGCTTGGCTCATAAAATTATAAAATTGCGAAATTGCTTTGTTATGTAGCAATCGCTAAGGTGAAGTCAAGACCAGAATTTCGAGTTCTGCAAATTGATCATTGCCAAATACCTAATTAGCACCGCAAGTGAGCGCAAGGTTACAAGCAGTTACAAGAAGCAATCGAAATGTATGTCATGTATGTCGACTTCTCGAGCATGTACAGTTTTCTCTCTCAGAGTTAAATCATGATTCCAACTTTGACTTGGGGAGGGCGCCACGTGTCCGCTGAACAGCCTTCCCAGGAAAAACTCCTGCGGAAATTAAACCTACGAAAAACTGGGACAGAACAAATCACACCAGGTGGACACTCCTGAAATGAAATATTACGTGTTTACAAAGTTGGTAGAGTACGCACTTGATTGATGCTGCTGATAAACATGATAAGTTATCAATTCAAAGCCCAGACAAATAAAGAAAAACATGTTCGAAGCGCAAACAGATAATCGATGGAAACCCATGGAGTTTTTCGTTCGGATCGGAATAGAAAGATGAGTAAAGCCGCGCTTTTGAGTGGAAATGCGTTCGTATTTTACGCGCGACCCCAGAGAGCCCACTTAGGTATTGAATTATTTGACCGTAAACAATATTCGTTTTGAAATGCAAATGGAAACATGCGCAGGTACTTTTTGCGCGCAATTCGATACGCAAAAATTATTTTACGGCCCAAACAAAATAACAACGAACAACAAACAAAAAATGCCCTCCGCCAACCAGTGAAACACAATATTTAATTTCGTCGGCGTTGCTGCCGCTACGTGCCTATGTAAGTCGATATTTCTAATGTTAGCAGTCGCATTTTACGGCTGCAGTTTTTATGCGTTTACATTTCATTTGATTTCGATGGCACGAATATTTCATGCGCATTAAACCAGGTGGGCGCCGTTCGCGTGTGGCGGCGGTCACGGCACTATAAAAACACTTTACTGTTGCGCGAACGCTCAAAAAGGTCATTTTTGCAAAGAGCATGCTTCAAGCCAGGTGTCGTGGGCAGGCGTATACGGTAGTGATGGTTATAAACGGCGCAACCATTAAATGCTTGATTGGAAACTGGCGGCGGCAGGCGGCGGGCGCCGCCGATGAATTGATTGGCCGCTATTAATATCGGCTTGTTAAATGAAGACGTCGTCGGCATTATTTAGTCGACACACACTTAAAGTGAACTTAGCGAGCTCGTGGGGGGACGTCCTGCTGCTCCTGCAACTTTCCGAGCGCGCGAGGCGCCCAATCGATAACGTTTCGCAACATAATAGACGGTGTACGGTGTATGCTATCAGTTAAATTACCCTATTATGAGGTACATCTAATCGGGCCACACGTAAAGCGAAGGCGTGTTAAAATCGAAAGCCGAGCATAAAAATTCAACAAAACTTGCTTTATAAAGCAAGCCATGCCATTGTTGAGGTTGGCCCCATGGCCCCAGGGAAAATTTACAAGAATCGAAGCAAATTTAAAAATTATCAATTCATTCGTCGCCCTCCCCCTTCAGTCAGCGCACATTTTTATGCAGCACTTTGCTGAATTGGAACTAATTTGCAATCTTCTTGATGCGCCCCCTTTTCCTATTATTCATGTCATCATCACATGCACCGCGGGTGCGCGTCTCCCCATTCGTGAGACGGCGTCTTGCGTCTTTTCCCGTTTCCTCGCTGACTGCTAGTGCTGCACATCCATATCGTTTACGTATTCATCCGCGTAGTTGGCGGATGTATCTGCGGCCGGCAGCGTCTTCGCAGCGCAAGTACACAAAAGACGGCTCCGCTTGAGAGCGCTTTTAATGACATAACTGAATATAATCGCCGCACCGCGGGGAAGGCGCCTTCCCCACCGCTCCTCGCGTGTGCAGACGCAGCGGCGCGGCGGCGAGACGCGAAGTTTTCCTCCCGACTATTGAGCAATAATCCTAAAAACGACCCGGCGGCGCGGCGCCAGCCGGTCGGTCTCCTCCGCGGGGGCAGATCGAACGGCGGGCAACACGCGTTCGAGGGAAAACACTCGGATGTGCAAACCGCCCCCGCCGGCCCCGCGCCAGCCCGCGCCCGCCGAGTCGTCGATCTTTAGAGATGCGCTTTTCCTATTGACGAATCGGGTCAGGCCAAACAAAGTCCGAGATTTTATTACTTTATTTACCTCTACCTCCAAACGCAAAGACGTTCATCTGAGGCAGTTAGAAACGTTCACTGCATTGACTTTACATATATATTTTATCAACAATTTCTTGTCACTTGTTTATTTATTTGTTTTTTTATTTTATTTCACAGATGCATTTGCATAAGAACTCCCTGTTTGCTCGCGGTTTAGCTTCTGAAGATGGGCTTTGAGAAGAACTTTTCCCAAGCATCAAGCATTTTAATAATTATTTACTATTAATTGGTGTCACTTCTTCACTTGCGGTACTCACTTAATGGACTGATGATAATCTTGATCATTCGGTTTAATTTGAAGAACTGGAAGGGATCATCGTGCGTGCGCGTATTGATTGTTTGCTCGCGAATTAGCTTCTGAAGATGGGTCGTACGTAATGTAGTCACAAAAAGTCATTCACAAATCATAAAATCACCGAGAATTCCGAGTGCGTGAGTGCCAATCCAAGAGGGATTGATTACAACTAGCACGGAGCATCAAGCATCCTACCAGAGACAGGTAGTGCCGGTGTGTTCCAGGTAAAACATCCAGAAACATTTGAAAAAATCAAAAATTGAAAATAAACATTTATTTTCTTTTTCTGCTTCAGGTCAGCAGTGCAACTCTAATTGCCGGAGTCCAAAAAAATCGGTAAGTAAAACAATCGCTCAATCAATCAATCAACTGTAGGCGTTGGTTCCGCGTCAAGGCCGGCCTGAAATCTGATCCGAGTTTAATTCTGCAAATGCGTTTTCTATTTGTTTTGCGCCAGTGCAAATATTGCTTTGATAATACAATTCACACCACTGCGTGCGGCAATCATCGCCGACGAGCGCCGTTTCCGGCGTGGCTTTCAGGCATTCAGGTGCGTCGCCGAATTCATAATCACACCAACAGAAATAGCAGCAAAGGGCCCACAAAACGCTCAATATATTCCACCACTCAGCTACAAGCAACGAGCATAACTCATGCGAGTCTCACATCAAGTCTCGAACCTTCAGACCAACTTATTGAATAATATCGCACGCGGAAACGCAAACACGCGGAAACTACACACCACACCAGCGGGCATGCGTGGCGCGTGGAGGTGGAAAGCATCCGGTCCCGAAAACAACGTTGCCCGCGCAGGACACGTGGCAAATCAGGAAATATGTGTGCCGTGTTTAGAATCTGGTTTGATCCTATCCTATAGTTATAGCACAGTTATAGTTATAGTGCGCTGTCCTTTCACTCGCGGTAGCAGCTGATGAATATTGCATACATATGTAGGACTCATTATAATTTTATATCTGCTTCGACTTCGCCTTCGACTTCCTTGGGCCGGGTCCTTCAATGCCTTCTGCTGTTTGTGCCTCGCTTCCTCGGCTTTCTTTTTGTGGCGCTGAAAGCGCGGCATACATAGTTCAGTCCATCAGCCTCGACCTGGGACTGGGAATAACCGCCATTTTCCGTTCGGATCTCTGCGCCCAGCTCCTCCACTTCCTCAGATCCTCGACTTGTCCGGGCCGGGTGCGCTGGGAGTGGGAGCCGGTGGGGTGAGGGAGCGATGACGGACTTTGAAATATTATTTCATGCATAACCGCAAGCAAACGTTGCTGTGGCTGGATGCTGCTCGGTGAAACCCAAACGCGCTCTCAGCAGGGGGGATGAACGATGCGCCGCGGCAGCCGCCCTCGCGCTCGCACGGGACAATAATATAAGGGGGACAAACTACAATCTTCAAATATACGCGCGCCGAGTTATTTCCCTTGGTTCATTATCATTCGCAATTCTTTGTGCTGCATTGCAAGCTGCGGGGGGTGGTTGTTTTGGCGAGCGACAACCACTTCACTTACTCACGCTTTTATACCGAGGACGGAAAAGGGCATAAAGCGATTCGATTACATCTGCATTTTGCGCGGAATACAGAACTAAATATTCGACGTTGGAAAAGCTGCAAAGGTCTCGCGGGCATTTTTATTTACGCTTGAGCTGATTTGGATTGTCGCCCTAATTTTTACAGGGGCACCCGGTATAAATGCATGTGAAAGTTGGTTATATGCGATATGGATAAGAAGGGCGATGTGGAGGCGAGCGCGCAACTTGAAGTAGATGACAGATTATGCTTTATGCGTATAAAAGTTGTATGAAATTTTTGTCTTTCTCCATCTCCACCGTCCGTTTTTTGCTTGATTTATGCGCGCCCCACGCGTTTACGTCCAACGCCGGCTCTATAGTGCTATAGGGGTTGTTTTTCTACATTAAGCAATGTGGTGTTTTGTATAAATCAAACTAAAATTACAAATGCGCGGCGCCCGCCAATTTAAATAAGTTTATTTTGAGCGCACGTTGGCAAAAACTGCAACTGAAAGGGAAACAATTCTCACCGCCATGCTCCTTGCGCCAGCAACCAACATTATTTCCGTTCTAGGCGCAGATGTTAGCCCCCCAATATCAGTGTTGTGCAAAAGTTGGCTGCATTTTTCTGCGATGTCAAGTTTGAAGTTTAAAGCATTTTTCGCTACTTTGCTAAATGTTTTGCGCGCTGGCGCAATGTAAAGGCATGAAATTTAGAACAATGTTATCGCAAGAAATCAGTTCATATTTAGAAAGTTTGAAGAGTGGGTTTGGGCACGCGCGCATCCACGATCCAAGCGCGGGGGGGGCCGCCGCCGCCGCCGAGGAGGAAAAGTTCGCCGGCGCGCTTCAGTACGCGGCCGGCAGGACGATCGCGCGCACCGAGTTCTCGCTCCGGGCACCGAGAGCCGCCTCCACGCACGACGCGCCGCGCCGGAAAACACGCGCCGCCGCCGCCGCTCGCTTTCGCATTCGCATCGCGTGCCGCGGAAGGCATCCGCGCCGCATCGCCGCTCGCGTGCGCGCCTATCAATTCGACTTTTTGTCTTTTGTTACTCCTCCGCTTTAGTTTTACTTTTATTGTTATGGTGGTCATAACAATTTACAATCGACTCGTGACGACGCTGTGACTCTCCCCCCGCGCCTTGGACGCGGATCGTATTTACATTTTCATTCCGCCGTCGCATGTGCGAGCCGCCGCTGACGATTATGACGACGCACGCATCCAATTTCCTCGCATTTACGCGCGCCGATTAGCGCGATTGAAGAGCGCTGATTAACTACGGTCGGACCGCCGGCACGTCGATTGAAAATTAATGCAATTTTGTTAATGCGCGCCGATAATTTTCTTCATCCAAAGCTCGCGCGCGCGCTCCCGCCGACAGCTGAATAATTAACACACTACAAGCACGTTCTCCGCGGCGGCGGCGGCTCACGACCATGGCGCTGCTGCGGCGCCTGCGATGCTGCTGCGTTTACTTGATCGCATGTCTGATTGCAGGTAACGTTGAACTTTTCATTTTCACATTTTTCATTAAAATAAATCAATTGATACAGCCGTGATTACTAGTGGGCGGCTGGTAATTGCGAACGCTGCCTGGCGCCGTTTACTGTGTGTGTGGGGGGAGGGAAATAATTTATAACGAAGGGAGGGCGGAAACGGCGGCCGGAATGGAATTTTTGTTTCGCTCCGGCGCTAGTTTGTAGTCAATGACATTTCGCTTGTTTGTGTGTTTGCGCAGCGTTATTAGGTTATTACGGTCGGCGATATTCAAAGAAAACACGGGGAAAATTATGCGCAAACACTCCACCGACAACAAAAACCGTTCGCCCGCGCGCGAGCGACATATGCCACGGGGCTGGCTCCACGTGCGCAGTGTGCCTCTGGCCTGGAGTAGCACTTTCCGGTCGGCAGGGGCCAGGGACTGGAAAACACCTTCGGAATCGGCAGGCAGGCTCTCGGTGACACACGTCACATCCGCCCGCTATAAAATTGAAACCGAGCTTCCTAGCCGAACTTTAATTATTACCGGGCGCAACTTTTTCTTTTGCACTTTTTTTATTGCGGCATTAACTATTTTCATTATGGAACTTAAAAATTTTCAACTTTTTTGCGGAGAGCACGTATAAAATATTAACTTCGTTATAATACGTTATAATGCGAGTAATGACGGCGGAAAGCAAACAATTTGCAAGGCGAATTTCTTGGCGATTCTCAGCTCGCGGGGGTGTGGGGGACTGTTGTGGGCTGAGGGGGTGGTGTGTTTGTTTGACATGCAATTTGTGCGGCGGAAAAAAATAGAGCTCACGCGCGCCCGAGCGTGAATGTATGCGATGTAATAAAATAATGAGTACAATAATGACGTGGCATGTGCTCTTTGATTCTTTGCCTCTCCGCCCGCCCTCCTCCACTACTTACAGTCTTATACAAGCGCAAGCAAGTATCAAGTATTACTATTTGCAATAAAACTGCGATGGCGGCGGCGGCTATGCGCGTGCTGATGAAATATGTCTGGGCGAATCGTAAAAATCCGCTCGTATAAGAATTTTTATGCATTCAATTATGCGAATTTATTATTATAAGATTACTAGCCACGTCGAGGGTGGAACCTCTCTCTTCTCATTATTGCTATGAATACTGAAATGAAATTTAAATTTCCTGCATTTTTTAGATCATGTTCTTATTGAGACAAAGATATATAACATACCTATTTAACTATCGTTACTGAATTTAGTATCTGCTTGTTTGTGCTGACCTCCTAGCTTTAGCAATAAAAGTCTCATGTAAAAAAAAGCGCGCAAATTTTAGAAGTAAACCAATAATCAAACACAGAGTTTATTGTCTTTGAAAATATTTGCAAGGCGAAATAACGATGAAAGTAGCCATAGCCAGGCCAGAGGCAAGGAAAAGTTTGTCTTTCAGTTTGCGCTGAAACTATACGCCCGCTCGCTTCCTTCCATTTAAATTACTTCACAGTTGTTCTTAAAAGTGCGGCAATGTGCCTCCCAAGTAACTGGGGCATTTTCAAGGCGGGCGGGCTGTTACCCCCCCCTCTCCCCACCCCTTGCTATATACGATTTCGCTCGTTATCTTTTATCAGCACCGGCAGTGCTTTTCTTCGCGCAAAGTTACATATTTTCGATAAGATATGGATGATTGAAAAACACGCCAAGTACATTTCCGCTTGAATGTGAAGTCCCGAACGTGCAATTATTACTTGTGCATTGCAACATTACAAGTCCAGCTAGAATGTTGCAAGTTTTTCCAACATTCTTTCGCAAGCCTTGCTCGTCTGCGCTTGGAAATAATTGAAAGGAAATATTGAAGTCTCGTTTGCCTTAATAAAAGTGCTGCGCCTCCGACGATGGCAACGCCGGTTGGTTTTTGAATGACGTGATGTGATTGTGAATTGTCGGTTGGAAATCACATGCGCGATAAATAAATATTTCATACCGAATTGATGGCGGCGCACCGTCAATCGTAAATTCCGGCGTGGCGCACCACCGCCGCCGCCGCCGCCGCCGCCGAAGTCGAAGTCGTTACTTAGCGATTCCGCGATATGGTCGCCGGCGACGGTGCCTGTTCTTTATTATGCCCGCCATTGCTAAAATATTCCATTATTGCTGTAATATTATAGTAGTTCTCATTCTCGGCGCGCGCGCGCGCCCATCGGCCGCCAAATAAAATGCGGCCCGCGCCGGCCCACATAACGCACGAGCGCAGCAATAATAACGAACGCTTTTGCATATTCCTTTTCGACGACGCTGCCGGCGGTAAGGAAGACGCATCGCCGCGCATTATTAAAGCTCCTGGCCCCCGGTAATAGTGATTCCCTTTGCGGCGGACGTCCCTCATAGTTCACAGTCATAGATTCATAGATGGAATATTCTATTGTATCTGGAAGGCGAAGGCAAAAAGTCCAATCCCCACCACCGCCCGAAGCGAATGTTCTGCGTCCGGAGGGAGGGAGAGATTGCAGCGAAAGTTAATTAAAACGTGATACTTTACGCGTATTAATGTATTGTTAGTGTTCCATCGAGATTAAGCCGAGGCGGCGCGGCGCGGCGGTGCGTTGTAGCAAGACTAGGTGCGTGGCGCACTGACCGAGAGGCTTTCCGCCGGCGCCAGCGGTGGCGGTTCCCCGACGCAGGCATTTCATCAAGTGGCGAAAGTTTACCTCTTTCGGGGGCGCCGCGGCGCTGCTTTGCAGCGTCGTAAACAGCCGGCATTAGCAGGCGCCAGCGAGCGTGCGAATGTTTATACCCGATGCCTGATGTTTGATGCCCCGCGACGCGCGCTAATTCCCGCCGCTCTCGGGATAACTTGTTGGCTGGTTATTAAATCACAACGCGAAACACGGCGCCAACTTCAGCGCCGATCTTACACCGCGCCGACATTCGTTTATTAATGCATTCCGGCGCACATAACAACATATTTATTTGATGGTGTAACATGGTAACACATTTTTCCGCTTTGCTCATTAATGCCGCCGCTCGGCCTCTGCTGTTAGAGCCGAGTGCACATTGCGCGCAGGATCAAAGCGTAAATTTTTGATATGTTTTCGTGTGGGTGATTTTCGTGCAATTTTAATTACGCTCCCTTCGAAATCCATTATCAGATTATCCGCCGTCCAGGCACCAAGAGCGCGGATTTTGCGTTTGTCATTCGCGCGTCTGGCTGCACTCGCGCCGCCGACAGTAAATAAAGATTAGTTGTCGTTGCATCTTGATACGGTCGCATTCGGCTCCCGATAGCATCTGCTTGTATTTATTCGGCAAGGGGGGGCGGCGAGTTGCCTCAATTGGATGTTGTTGCTTTCTGTCCCCGCACGCTGGAGAATCACATCGGATATATCCGATGGAATTGTCTCTTACTTCGCTGAGCCTTGCCCCCTTGCTCCGAAGCGCAAACTCTTATTATTAAATAGAATTATTTGCGATATAGAAAAAAGTGTGCGCCGCCTTTCACCGGAAATGCGCTCACATTTTATGTCAGAATAAGTGCAGCTAACTTGTAGGTAAAGTTTACTTTACGGCTTTGGGGCGCGTTTGACTTGCGTTTACGCCATCGCCAACAAAAATACTATTGTGCCGCGAATAGACGGGCGTGGGGCGGCCGTAAATTCTCGGCGGTAAAATGGCGCAACATCCAAAATGATACTCTGCATATTACGAAATTCACAAAAGCACACGCGCCGGAAAAATGCGGCAAAGCGGCAACGACTTTTCAACGCTTTATTTCCACGTTTTACATGCGCAATTTACTTTAGTTGATCTTAATTTAATTATGATGCGCATCGTAATTTGTTGCGCCTTTATTTCGCGATTTAATTCATTGCTGTGTTCTGGGCGCACGCTGGCATTTGAATTGCAGCCGCGCGCGCAGAAATAATGAAAATTCATGCATGCGAATGCGTCTTTGTGTTGATGAATTATTTGCGCCGCGTGAAATTTCATTAGACAATTGGTGGATTTTCGCACGGTCCGCACGTTTTTGATATTTAGCATGCGCCGCTTGCCGCTACAGCTGTTTGCTCATTGGGGTCCTGGAGCCGGGGTGGGCGTCTGGAGTTGGGGGAGTTATTCGCGGCGCGCAGCCCTTTTCTTTGGCTGTTGACTCACTTGGCATTTTCGTGCATTGCTTCATCTTCATCTTCACGCGGCGCTTTGGTATTACTCATCCGCATCGCACATCGCCGCCGTTCATCCTTCGTTAATGCATTATATAGAGCCCTTCGTGGTGGTGTTGAACGAGAATAAATAAATGTGCGCAAACTGGAAAAATGCGTAATGGCGCGCTGGGAAATTTTATGCGCCTTGTGTAAACTTGGGGCGGCGTTTATTAATCTCGCACATCGCGTCGATTTTATTGCCAGTTCGATCAAACATTGGCACATTGGCAGTATCGATGCAGCACGCGCGAATTTATTTGCCAGCGCGCGAGGGCATTTCCGCACGTTTTAATTAGGAAATTGTCGGCATTGCCATATAAAATTTACAGAATTTCTCATTCGCGCGGGGCGGCTGTATGGGTGGCAAATGATCCCATTTATTCACGACGCATTCCGCGTACTCTTGACAGCATGGACTGCTTGAAGTCGAAGGCGAAGGCGAAGGAACTGAAATATTATCCTTGCGACGTTAAACAATATATAGAACAACCTCCCTTGGCAAATAAGGCCCGCGACGGCACTTGGGCACTTTGCTTTCTAGTGTTTCCTAGATGCACGCCCTTTATAGTCTTTATAGTTTTTAATATGCCGGCAAGGTAACGATGACAAATGACACTTCTTCTGGAATAAATTCTTGCTTGAGAAGATATTGAAGTCTAGCTGCACAATATATTAGCTCCTTTCCGACGCTCGGAGGTTTATAAAAAATGGTAAAGCCCTCCTTGGCTGCTGCGGCATTATGAACTGCTTACAAGTATAAAGAAAAGTACATTATTCTATAGTTAACTTCGAGGCGAGATTTATATTTTTTAATACTACTTGGCGGTGTAGGCAAGAAATGTTGCCGCGAGCAAAGGAAGAAAAGCTGTTCCAACGACAATTACTAATATTACCCCCGAAGCGAAAGTTTTACGCTGTCATTATCTTCCAGTCGCAGGTCTTAGTCCTGGCGCTGTTGTGCGAGGTTGGGGGAAATGGGAATTTTGCATTTTGTTCGCGGTGCATTTGGCGTGCGGCGGCCGTGTCTTCGATTTGAATAAGCACTCGCAATGGCAGACTAATCTCCGCAATTGAACATGAACATGGGAAGCGGTACGAAGGCACGAGCCGCGACAAATCGTTCCATTCGCGGCCGGGGCGAGCGAAGAATGCGCGGGGCCTGCTTCGATATGCGACGCATGACGTTTGCACGCGCGGGCCGCTGTCGGCGTGCACCCCGGCGTGTTGCCTTTTATTCCACACAATCCGCACCCGTTCGCGCTCAAGCTTGAAGCTCGACGCCCGCCTGCCGCATTTTTTCACTCCGCGTGCTTTACTCTTTTCTTCTCTTCTTGCCCTGCTTGCTTGCTTAGCGGCGCCCTAGACTCTCAGTCCCCTCAGTATTCCGGTGTGGAAGTACAGTCCTACCTCGCTCGAACGGACTAATTGGAGCGGACCTCTGTCCACTATAACCGATTGGCCATGAATGAAAAATGCAAAACAGTGAGCTCAATTTTAGGGCAATTCCAGACACTTGAGCGGATTAAAAGATGACTAGGCGTTCAGGAAATATGAACGATTTTCCATGGTGTGTTTTAAAAATATAAAAATATCGAAAATTGCAAAACTTTGGAGTCGATTTTAGGGCATTTTTACATGTTCTGTTTTGGTTCTGTTTGGACTTTCTTAGCTTACAAAACTGTAAGCCTTCAAAAGCATAAATATTCCACGTCTGTGCTTTCCATTCAAGATAATAGAAGATGCAAGCTGGTGGAAGAGAACAAACAATTATGCTGTGAACGAATGTTTAAAAGTTTGTTAAAAAAACCTTATTTTAAATAACTGTATTTTTGGAATTATTTATTTTTTACTTGATTTATTAGATTTATTCACTGTAACACTTCCTGCATTAGATATACGTTGGCATATTAGATAGGCAACCTGAAACACACAGAAAAGTCCCGAAAAATCCTGGCCCCACCAGGATTCGAACCCATACCGTCCCACACCCTGTTAAACACACCATGTTAAATATGGCCCTCTAGCGGTAAATCTACGAAGTTGCATTTAAAGTGTCAGATTTACATTATGGCGAGGTGACCTTGGACTCAGGAATTTGTCCGTTATATCCGATATCCTCTATAGCGGGGTCTGTTATATCTAGGTAGGAGTGTATTTCCACCTGAACAACACTAAAATACCTCAACGCTTGGAAGTCCGCAGCGTAGTACGGAGAGTCTAGGGCGCACCTAAGTTACGCTCGTTGTTCGCCCCGTCTGTGGTAGCAGACTGCTCGGGGTGCGCTTCCCCGCTCGCACCTATTTTCTTGTCGCGGCTTGTTTCTTTTTCCATTCAACTCCTAACTAGTCCCGTCTATCTGCCGCATGCCGCGGCGCACCACTATAATGCTGCTCGAATGGGCATTACTTCCATAACACTTATCTCGACGCGCGTAAAAGGATAACGCCGGAGCGGATAACGCAGATTGAGTACAAAAAAGCTACACTTCATTAATTATCTGCAAAAAAAGGGAGGCGAAGCAAGCGGACTGTTTAAACGCGCGGCGAGTCCGGAGCGCGGGCTAAACTTCGTTTCTTTTTTTGTTGTTGGTCCTTTTTCGGGGAGGCAACTGGCAATTGTAAACGCGTAACACGCTTCGGCGAATGCTATTTATTTCGAAATGTGCAACTGAAACGATATATTAGGCCCCCAGCCCAGGCCCAGGCCCAAGCGCAGGCATCATTTGTTAAACACTCCTTCGCCGTTCCTTCTTAGCGTTATCAACACAAGGATAATTTCATGTTTTAGTATTTTCATGCCTGAGGAAGATCTAATGCCCGGATACCCCGAATAGCGACTTGTTTAGTTTAATTAGCAACAAACGAGGCGTAAAAATCCCCGCCGAGTATGCATAATGAGCGTGCATAAAACCGAGCGCGGTTTGCACACGCTCCAATAACACGAACAGCGGCATTAAACAGACCGCTTTTAATGACCGGCCCCTCCGAGCCGCGGGCCCCGGCTGCGATAATAAAATCGTTTTCAATATATGTTAATTATTGTTTTATGTTACATTGAATTCACCATGGCGTAAACTTGAGGGGCGGATGCTGCGCTAAGTCGTTACTGTGTGTTGTATGTTTACAGCCGCCGCCGCCGCCGCTCGACCACAGCACTTATTAATTCAATCGCTGAAATGATAGGCTGCAGTGGCGGCAGTTCGTCATCGGCTCATTAAATCGGCGCGGCGCGCGATAATTGCACATCCGCGAGACGCAACTAATAAAAATCAGCGCTGTGCCGCTGAATATATTGTCGACATCTATAATTCCGCGCGTTAATGAAGTAATTACATTTGAATAATTTACGCTGTCGCAGCGCTCTTTACCTGCGCCCTGCGCCCTGCGCCCTGCGCCCGCGCGCAGCATTGCCGCTGGCGGTTTGGTTTACGTTTTAATATCCGCTAACGACCAACAACGTTGATAATTGCGATTAATTATCGGGCTTGTGGTGGGTGGATGGTCGGCAGCGTTGGTTCGTATGATAAATGCAATGCAGATGTGCGTTATTTTCTCGAATTTAATATGTCAATTGCTCGGGGACTGGACGGAGGAATTCAATCCGGCGCGGCTGATTAACAATTGGCGCCGCGGCGCGCCCGCAGCGCGCACTGCGGCGGCCGGAGGGGCGGGCGGGCGGCGGGGCGCATCCGCAAGGCCGTCGGGTTTGTTATACATCGGGGATATTAAGTAAGCGACGTTTGTTTGCGGTGCGGACAGTGGTTGCGTTGTTACGATGTTATTAGTCGCCGACGCAACCGCAGCCGTCGTTGCCGGAAACGCTGGCGCTGGCCCCGAGACCGTCCGCCATAATCGGCGGCGAGTGGAGTGGGCTGGCTGGCCGAAAAGGGACGGCCGAGCGCAAACTGGCGGCCGCTAGTTCTGCCTCTATCCAAACACGCGTAGACAGCGTGTTCGAGAAAAATCGGCAGCGGCCAAGAACCAGCTTGTCATTTGCATGTTTTCCAGCCGGTTCTTATCATTTTTCTTCCCGGCCCGCCCGAGAGTGGTCGCAAATCCTGCATATTTTATTCGCATTACGCTTTACTTGAAGCAGATTTGGCCAGGATTGTATTTGTGTCGCGAAAATAGGGCGCAAAACTGGTGTGCGCTCGAGGGTGTTACACGGGCATTAAGTTAAGATTAAGAATCAGCTGGTTGTAACAGTCGGTATGATGAATTATTTCATGCTCGTTCAGGCGGTTGTGCGTAATCTACCGGCGGGAGTGATAGCGAGCATGTTCGCGCGCGGGGGTGCGAATTTCCCAATTCCAGCCGCCGCGATAATATTCACCGCACCGCGCGCGCGCTTGTAGCCCCCGGATTCAAAGGATGAATGAAAACATCCCGGTTTAATAATATCCAATTATGCACTAGCCGTGTGAATGGGAAGCGCTCGTCATGCTGATTACCTACCCCCACACGCTGCCCATTGTTTTCTTCTCTACGGCGCGGCGCGGCGGCTCGCAAAATCAGATAATCGTCTTCGAAATTATTTCGCGCTTGCCTGGAGCGGCGATGCGTTCGTTGTCTGGTTTCATCACGCGCTGATGGTCGTGTAATAACATTGTCGAATTAGCATTGAAGGTGGCTAGTGCAGTTCAACGCGGTAAAAAGCGGCGCTTGGGCGTTCGACAGTTCAACGCACAATACACGCTAGTTTCGCATTGTTGTGTCGTTCGACCTTGATGCAACCAACAAACAACTCATAACAGTGGCTGTAGTAGCGGGGAGCGGGGCGAAGGAGCGGCCCGAGTGCTCAAGCAGCGGCAGCGGCATCAAAGAACGGCCCGCGCAAAGATAAATTGCGCCTGCCGCCCGCGCTTGCCAGTCGTGCTGTGTGTTTGCCTGGGTGGCGGCTCATGTAGTCGCCGCCGCGGCCCGTTCGCACATTATTTGCGTTTCTTCGCGGCCGCCGTGCCCCACATCGCTGCTGCGGTCTTTTATAAATTTTTCCGCTATTATCGCGCTGTCGGCACGCCGGCCCTTTGTACCGCTGGCGAAAATAAAACGGACAAATAATGCGTTAAAATGTACAAGCAAACAAAAGGGATCGTGCGCCCGCCGGGATGGGCGGGGGGGGGGGGGCTGACTTGCACGCGCAACCCCCTGCGCGTCTACCGGTCGTGCGTAGGCCGCGCGCAAAAAAGTATAATTAAAAACACGGCGAAATGATTAACATAAAAAGAGCATTTCGCCGACTTATCGCGCGCGCAGCGCAAAAAAAGGCAGCTGCAAATGGAAACAATACGAAAATGAGCGCTCGCCGCCGCTGACGTTTATTTGCCTCACGGATGCGTTTTGTTACCATTACAAATTATACGCTGCGTATCACCGAAGCGCCGGCCGAAAGACGGGCCTGATAAACGAGCGAAACTTGCTTTGGCAAACCAAAAATAAAAAAATAACGAGAGAGAAACGAGGAAAAATGGAACGGCGCCTCCGCCGGACTTGTTTACTCCGCCGCGCCGCGCGTTTCGGCGAAGAAAGCACGAAGCAAAACAATTGAATAATTAATTTCGCAATGCAAAAAAGAGCAGGCTGACGAATTACGGTTATATTTCGCGAATTTAGTAACGCCGTCGGAATGATTGCGGCCTTCATTAATCATCGCGCCGCTCGCGCGGAATTAATAGCGCGCGGCGAACATATTTAGCTGGAGATCATTTATATTTCGATTTTAAAAAGCGCGCGCAAGTTTCCGTCGCGTCTAAGTTGCGCGATCAAATATTTGTTCATTAAGCGGCGCTTTCTTTCAGCCACATTTTCTGTTGCCCCAACCGCCATGGTATATCAACCATGTCAAACAGCGTCCCACTATGCTTACACTTTGTTGCCTGCAAGTAAAGTAGTTTTTAAAAATTACTACTGATAACTCTACGTACTGAAAATTGGAGTTGATGGTGGGCTGATCCAGAGAGTAATGGTCTATTGGCTTTCTGATGTAAGGTAGATACGTCCTGTATATGCCCACATTACCTAAAAGCATATTATTTTTAATAAACTGGACATTTCCTATGAACATTTATATGAACTAAAAATTGGGTGGCAAGCTCAAGGGTTTTAGTCCTTTTGGTGCCGAATTGCACTCAGGAGTGATTTTGTAGTGACTTCCATTTTCTTCTTAAAAAAACATTATATATGGAGTTATATATTATCTAGTTGTAATTTTTTTAGTAGCTTAAATTCTTTTGTGGTTGAATTAATATTTAAATTTTTTTTAAATTTAAATTTGCTTCGCACTTTCCTGCGGCTTATATTCGTTTTTATTTTGTGTTTCATGTCGTGTACATTTTCTTGTTGCGTCGGCGTTTTTCACTGTTCGGGCCAGCCGCGCGCTTGTTTGTCACTTTTTGCGCCATTATGCTACTTCTTTTATCGTCTATTTTATTTTGCACCGAAACGCACACGCGCACATACACCTTTTGCGTTCTTTGTACTTACTTTCAACTGCGTCGCCCGCGTTCGCATAGCTTTATTGCGCACTCACGCGTCCGCCTCTGTGAGCTTTTAGTTATTTAGCATACTTTCGCTATACTTAGTGGCGATCGTACGTCCGATTGCGTGCGATAGCGTAATGCACAATTTTCGAGTCGTGACGCGCGCCCGCACAGCCAAGGCATGGTGAAGGCGCCGCGGCGGAGGCGCCGGGCATTAAAACGTCTTAATTCGACGCGACCGAAAATAAGACAGCCACATACAATGTCACAGCAAATGTGGCGACTCTATCAACTTGTCTGTTTCAATAAGCCTCACCTCTGCTCGCCCGCAGTGTGAGCGCGAGAGTGATGAAAAAATGGTAATAAAACGACGGAGACATTGACAAGTTAATGGAGTGTAACAGCTTAACTTAAAGTAATGACTGCCTCGTGTTGGCTTTGGCTTAACAAAATTGTCCCGGACTCGGCAGGAAAATGCATTAGCATTAAGTATATTTTATTTTGTTTCTCTTACTACTGTGAATTATTTAGACGCGAAACATCAAGCAGCAGGCTGCCTGATTTTTTATTTATTAATTACCATTTTGTGCGCTCGTAGAAATGGTATATGAACTATATTTGATGTTGGGTCAAGTAGTCGTCTCCAATCCCTATTTGCCAGCGCGCTCTTCCAATAGCAAAGCTGTCCCTTGTCGGCGACTTTGCGCCCTGGCTTAAATTATTAATCACTTAGTGTTTCTAATGATATTAAACCGAGGTAGCAGCAATAAGTAATAAGTAACATTACTTATGAAGCAGTTTGCCGCCGAGTTAGACAGCACTAACTTTGGCCAGCGCATCCACCCACACTGTACCGCTCTCGAGATACCAGGTGTGACAATACACCAAACACCAACACAAAGGCCGCGGCGAATACCAGCGCATGCGCGGAGGCAATATTCTTCGAATCCACTCAGTGATATTAATATCCTTGCATTCCACCGATGGCTTTGATATGTACCGTAATTGTAAGCTCAGGCTGGTGGATATGAAATAGCACAAACACACTTGATTCCTTGATGGTTGAAGTATATTCGCAGCGGGTTTCCGGCGGTGTTTAGTGTAGTCGATCTCAATGCGAGGTGGATGGGGCATCGGGCATCGAGCCACAATTGACGATATAGAGGCCTCGGTCTGGCGAGGAAGGCCTGGACTCAATAACCTGAGTAGGTTTCTAGTGCGCGAGAATGCCGATTCCTTGGAGAGTTACAATAGCTTTGATACGCAGCCGCCGCCGCCACCGCCGCCGCCGTGCAGCTGCCCACCACAGGCTCAAGCCCTGGCGGGCCCTGCATTATACATGCGGCCGGTGACGGCGCGTTTGATTCGCGGGCCCCGCGACGTGGAATGCAGTGCGCTCCATGCACTTGCACATTGCTTAAACCCAACCGCGCAGCTTCAGTTCGCTCGTTCCTTGCGCTCGGGCGTAATTGTGAGCGGCGCATTGCATATTGAACATGCCAATCAAGGGGCCTGCATGTCGATGCTGCCGCCGATGTGGCAGGCGAAGTCGAAGTGAAGTTGCAGCCCGATGCTTCATACTTCCTGATATGTTGCGGCATTTTCGGGACTGGTGCTGAATTTCTTGCTGATGAGGTCTACGTTGAAGTTGAGTTATTCCTGGACCTGGGCCTGGGCCTGGGCCTGGGCCAGAGTTACATCACTCTATCTAACAGTTGGAAGCTTGCAAGTTGGGCGTGGAAAGTTTGGAGTGGAGCTGTTTAAAAAAGCGAACTCCAAGTGAAGTGCCCCGTAAGAAATCAAGTGTTAACGTGTTCAGGTTTGCGAGCGGGAGGTGTTGAGCTATCTAGGGCATAGCATGACCATGAGGGGAATTATCAAGTTGAGTGTCCCAACCGAAGTGCAATGATTTCGCGCGAATAATAACACTTTCGATGTCGTAATAGATTTAATTAAAAGCGCCCGCGTGATTTATCGACGGGCGGGCGCCGAGCACACATGTGCGATGTGCACGAGGGGCGGCACTCGTAAACGCCGGCCGGCCGGGCGCCCATTATGATTTCGGTATCGCGGGCGCGTAACCTGGCCAGTAAGTAATCGTGGACTGGGCGCTAAATGTCAGTTATTGCATGTATGCTAAGATAGGCGGCGCAAAACGGCATGAAACAGGATATTTGCGTGGAGCGCTGCCCCCTTCCCCCGGCGCAAAATTACATAAGTGCTTTTATCCCCTCCACAATACTGAGGAGGGCCGGGGCGGAAAAACGAGAGATTAAGACGGGTTTATTCGAGATTACCGACGTGCAGGTAATTAACACTGAATACGAGGTTGTTGCTTGGAATATTCATTAACATCGTTTCTATGTGGCATCGAGATTATTGACGCTTAAAAGCGAATAAATACCGGTAGCACATTGTGCGAACTAATGCGCGTTGACATTTTATTTTAAAATAAATTCGTTCAACCATGAGTGGCACTTTGCATTTCATTTTGCAACATCAGTTTTAATCAGCGTTCAAATCGGGCGTGGACATATTCATGCACTTCATGATGCACTAATCTAGGGGTGGTTTCTAATGTGAATATCGGTTATTAACTACAGCCGACCAGACCGTGCGCCCGACCGCGAGCCATCAACGCGGATATCCTTTTAGCAAACATATTCATTAGCGTACAACAGCAATTAGGCATAATTATGCATTTAAATCGGCTAGGCACTTTTGTGCCTTGTGCCCGCTTCGCATTGTCATTTTGTGTGCGAGGTTTTGATGGACGCGATTCGTTGTATTGCACTTGGACACGAATTAATCTTGCATGAAGCACGAATGCACACTAGGAATATCGGATATGCGTTAGGCATGTAAATAAATAACAAGCGGGCGGGGAGTGGCAGTGAGGCTTAATGATTGAATAAGGGTTTAATTTTAATCATTTACCAAACAATTTGATTTGACATTCAACATCGACTGCCTTTTCAAATTCGCATATACTGCGCATAACATTTGGCACAATTAACGCGCTTCAAGTGCGCGCGCGCGCGCGGGTATTACCATCGATATGAATAAATGATGGGAATGCATATTGCGCGTTTTATTTGCGCGGCATGCAGACGCGTATTAAGCCGCGATGAAATGCGGAAATTTCCATAACTCTTAGCGTCTGCCGCAGACGGTGCAAGACTGGCATTGCGTTCAATTAAATCAGGCGCGTAATTAATGCGATCTTTTCCGGCTACCGGCGGGGGCGGGACGCGGGGCGCGGGAGGCGGGCGCCGCGGTATGCTAATGCCGCGCGCGGCGCGCATCGATGTACAGCCGTTTTTGACGTAGACACGTCCATAATTATAATTACATTAGCAATTTAGCATTAATAGCGCGTGCTGCCGGAGCAGGCATCGGCGATACGGCCGCCATCCGCGGTGTGTGTTTACGCGCGCCAGCTCGCGGAGATGACGTGAAAAGCGCCTTGGGACATATCCGAATGGGGATCCGGTTGCTGCGGCGCGCACCTGCGGAATAAATGAATGGGCTTTCGATTTAATTACGAGCCGAGGCGGGCGCAAGGCGTCGAGGCGCCGCCGCCCGCGTGGCTCTTTTATAACCGGATGCCGCCGGGGCGCATTTTCAATGAGACGCATTCGCTGCGCTTCCAATCGGGGCATTACGCACGTTGGAGGCCAACTAATTTCGGTTGCAGTTACCAGCCGCATGTGGGGAGCTTGCGAGGTCCATGATCAATTAGCTTACACAATGTGGCGCGCGTCGCATGTCGGGCATCAGGAGCACCGAGCTAAAAACTTACCATCGATTTGCTTCTCATAGTATTCAGTGCCTTCTAATTATGCGGCTTATAACAACGACAGGTCCAAGCGCGCGTGCTTTGGGCATGAAAAGGACTGCTATGGAAACGCATTGGCATTGTAACTAGCGAGGATTTGATTTCAGTCTCATGTATCATTGAATACTAAGCTGCAAAGCACGAGGCCGTAATTACGTGATGGTGATAGAGGGATAGATGATATGCATCTGCTTTGGATGTCTAACATTCGCGAGCAGAAAATGACTTCTATACAGCTTTCCCGGTGACTTTTAGCTTTTTGATATCTCAGAATTCGTATATATCGGGAAATATATTAAAAACGGATGCGATTAGCTTACGAAGAAAGGCGAGGGAAGAAAGAAGCCTCAAACTCTCAAACATTTTTCGCGACGCGACGAGACGCGTTGCGTCTCCATATTAGTACTCTTACTTTTCGCCGCATTTATATTTTCCGCGCGCCGTCGCTGCACGGAAAAAAATAAATAAAATGAAATAAAATATAAAAGGAGCGCCGGCGCGGGCCGAAAATGGGAAGCAAAGCCGCGGAAGAGTCGAATGAAATATGCATGTCGGCGGGCTTGTCCTGGCGCGCGCCGAAGAAAAGTCAAGGAAAACTGATGGTTTAATTCCATTAAAACTTTTGCGGGCCGGCTGACGCGGCCCTGACTGACGCGGCTCTGCCAGACGAGCATTTTTATTACCCTGCACCCCTGCCGAAAATATATATTTTTTTGTGCTTCTTCTTCGTTCGCGCCGAGCGAAACAATGACTGCGAATCGTTTTATGAAGATGCCTGGCGTCGAACCGCGCCCGGGCGCAAGCCAGAAGCCAGAAATCGCTTTCGCACGCGATTGTTTTCTGTCGCGGAAAATTGCCCGCCTCTTTTCACATCATATACTTCTATATATATATATATATATATATATACTTTTTTTTCATTTATATTAATTGTTCTTGCAAATGTGACAATTATTATCAGGCCGCCGTCAGGCAGGGCAAAGAAATGCTATGAATTGCAGAAACGATAAAGCGCGCGAAGTCGTTATCCGAGCACCGCGCACCGAGAAAGAAACGTCAGCCGGAAAATCGCATAATCATCATGACCACAATCGGCGCGGATACAAGCGTCCCAAGCTCCTGCCGTATTAATTACAATGTATTAATGATCAAATATGCCCGGGCATCGCACTAAAACTTCCACCAAATGTATTTAATCCCCAATGCGAATTTCCAACAATAAATTTTAAAACATTTGTACGTATTAATATCAGCCGGCCGTGGTCCGCTACGCGAACCTTTTATTTCGAATAGTCCGTGCTTTCAGCGATACAGAATAGCTCAACAATCATTAAATTGCATATAAATCTATGTTAATATTGCAATTAATATACAGCAACTTTAAATAATTGCGTTTTCAGCAAACAATCGCGACAAACACTATTTACAGCGTAAACATTTGTTGGCATTTTCATATGCATTTTTATTTGCTTTCATCGAATTGAAATGATTTTTAATGTTGTTAAGGCAAACACTAATTAAAACACGCTGGGCTGGGCGCAATAATACTAGCAGCGCGTCAATACTGCAAACAAAGATGATTTTGTATCAAATTTATGTTTTATGCCTGAAATATGTGCCACATTGACAATTTTAATGAATCAGGAATGCGCGGAATAAATATTTATTATTTCGGGCCGAATTTTTTTTCCCGACGCAGGAATGCATCGCGCTCCGTCACGCTCCAAAGCGAATAATTAATAACTCAATTAAATTCTGCATACTAACTTTGCGCTCCGTCCGCTGCATTAACGTGGCCCAAATTTATTCGCATCCACAAAAGGCTCAAAGTGCATTTTGAAATCAAAAACTTGCATGCATTTTTTCGTCTTATGTTTAAGTAATTTTTTAATTTCGCGAATTAACCAATGCAAAATGTGTGCCAAACGTGTTGCTTGTCCGAGCTCATCATTCATGCAGGAGTAAACTTGACGCGCGGTGGATGATAATTTTATTGTTGATTCACCTGCTGGATGTGTTTTATCTTGCTGGAGAGTAGTTAAATATTAGATGTAATGTGCGTTAATTAAATGAGGCATGTAGGCCACTGGAGCACACGCACGATGAGAATTTAATCAATAATCTTGTGATTATCACAACATTATCACATTTGTGTGGTCCAAGCATCTATTATTGGGTGCACACTTGTGGGAAAGCGTTGTTTGCATTAGATCATCTAATGCAATATATATATCTTTAATGAATGAATGAATCGATAATCTTTGCCGGCGGAAAATGGCAAGTACGTCCTGAGCGACATTCGAAGGTTTCCCAGTTTGCAGAGTTCGCCCGCCGCCAGTGCCGCCAACGATCACACATGTCGAGTGTGATCTATTATTCAATGTTCATTAACTTTTCGCCGCGCGCTTGTCTATCCGCAGGTCGGATTTGCGGTTCATCAGCGATATTGCAGGAGTTCGTTCAGAAATTCTAATGTGTGCGTCCTTTTCTCTGGCTTTTCAGGTGAGTGGCGTTTTTTTGCAGTTCGGCATTGATCGCCAGTATGTGGGTGTTTGCTAACTGGAAGCTTGCAGCCGGGCGGTGGAGGTAAAGCCGGAGCAAACTATTCCTGCATGACTCATGCCGGCAAGGCAACGAAGGTAACACGATAAGTTGCGAAATTAGGCAAACATATAATTCCTGCGGAGTACTCGGCGAGATATCGAAAACTATCTCCCGACTTTCGGCTGCGCGCCGCGCGCCCCCGCGACTTTGTAGCCGCGTTTCTCAGATTTCCCGAGTTCGCCCTGATTCCCTGCGCGCCGGCACGCGGCCACCGATTCAACTTTAAAACGCGCATCGCGCGATATATCGCGTTACCGCCGCACAACAGGCGGCTAACCCCTCGGCGCGCGCCAACTTCCCGAAACCTTCGGGAGACCTTTGCGGGAAGCGACTTCAGATCGCTGGATGGCTGGCTGGAGTGGGTTGGGTGGCTTTTTAGCGAAGCTGCTGCTGGCTCTCTTCTCGCTCGTATAAATATGGAATTAACTTAATTTACGAGGTACCGCCGGCGCCACGCCACCCACCACCGCCGCCACAGCCGCCACCTCCAGCACGTCTCACCGGTTGCCGCTGCCGTCGCCGCGGCGTTCGATGTTATACCGCCCCGCGATACGTTTTACTGCTGTATAATAGCGCACGCCAAAACGGGGGCGCGCTATTCCTATGGGCGACAAATTAGATATGAATTTATAACCAATTATAAGCGACGTTAACCTCTTAACATACGCCACGCTTGCGCGGCAAACACCGCTCGAGGGCGGTACGGTCGCGACTTACGCGGGCTTGGTTACGAGGCCGCCATCGGATTTATTCGAAGTCGGTCCTTTCTAATCTAATATTAATAAACAGTTCTATCGTCATGGTGGTGGGCGATGGGAGGGGGTGAAGCTGCGCGCCAGTGGAGGGGATGACTGCGATCCGTTTTCGCATTTCATCTCCGTTGCGGTCACACGCGTGCTATTAAATTTGAGTGCTATTCAATTATCGTCGCGATTGGATTATTGCATTGGACGCGTTCGGGTTTCGGGGCTTAATTGAGTGATAGTACACCTCAAGGGTTGTTTGTCAATTTCTGACTGCCCATTTCAGCCCGGCTCTTGCATTTTAAATGCAGCGATGTGAATGCGGTAATAAATTTCGCGAAAAAATTGGAAATAATCGCTGCTTCATGTTCTGGGTTGAACCGAACATTATGAACTGGCAATGTGACTTCCACTCGTGAATATTAAAAATGTGAACATTTCCTTTGTGTGGAGAGGAAAATGTCTCCCGTATTCAGTGGAGCGTGATGTGATAAGCTCAAACATTGCGAAAAAGGTATAGGAGAGAATTGCCTACATTGGACCGCCGCCTAATTTGGACCGCTTCTTATAAATAATATAAATATTGAGCATGTTTTGAAATATAATTTGCTTATAAAATAAAAATAAAAGTATCATTCTTGAATGTACTTATTCGCTGTATAGTAGATTTTAGAAAAATATGGGTGCATTTGACCGTGCGGTAGAAGTGATATGTGGTTGTTTCCCAGCCAAAGTCAACTGCGTTTGGTTGTGTGTGTGCGTGTGTGTGTTCGGCGCAACAGTCGGGGATGATGTCTGCCGCTGGGCGGATTCGAGCTCCTTTCGGTGGACGGGTTTACTGCGAGGCATGTTAGCCACTATACCCCGGGACTGACGGTGAAGTTATAATAATTAACTTTATATTATTTATACGTACGTTGCCCATATTTAATATTTAAAGAATATTAAAAAAACGTGTTTTGGACACAATTTTTATTTTATTTGCATCTTCAGAGGATGCGCTCCACGCGAAACATATTATACTTAAATAAAATATCATATAAGGTATAAAGAGAAATTTGCTTTCAAATCCATAATTCTTTCGTTATAATTAATATTTTAATCATTATAATTGCTATCAACTGTAATCGCCTAAATGTGATTTAAACTCCCTGCTAACCATTTGAAGTTTGTCAAGTTCTACTTTACTAAATATCTACATGATTGGCAAATTAATTGATACCGAAGGATTTAAATTTATATAGTACATATATATGTCCAAGCAAATTCATCTATATAGAAGGAAATTCGATCAGAACTATCAACTGATGATGCAATTCGTTAATTAATACTAGACGGGAATTTGATGACTCGCCGATCGGAGCAAAGTTGCGCGAATTTCCCAGATAGTGTCTATCCTTTGAATTTGGACATTCTCAACGGATGGCTCTAAATCCCAAGCATTTCATTGACCGAATCTACGTCGTTTGAAGCATTACCGGCGACGGCGTCAGGTTCACGGTAATTTTAAGAAAGAAAATAATAATTATACGTCTTTGAGCGGGCGCGCTAAACATTTAGGAAAGTCGCCTCCCAACGTCTCGGCGGAGGCGTCGGAATAAAGGTGGCGTGGTGTAAAAATGCGCGCATCCGTCGGCGAAGCAACAATAGACGCCCGCTTTGTGGAATATGAACCGCGCGGGACAACAAAACAAGAAGGATTTGCACCGCGAGCGCTTCCGCCTTGTTGCGGGCTTCCGGCTGGCGTCGCGCTGTATCCACACGCCCGATGGTGATATTCGCGGTCTTCGGGGGGATATTTACGCCAAACATATTCTTCGCCGCCGCGCGGGCATATGAAACTTTGTAAAGTCGCCTTAAGTTTCCGCCGCGCCGAGTTTATGATATAAAAATTTCGGGGGGCGCGCTCTGCCACATTCGTCCATTCTCTGCGCGCTTCATTTTTCATCACGCGCTTGCGTTCCGTTTACCTGTCGGTTGGGGGGAGGCGGGGCACGAACGCCCCTGATAGCCTCGAATAGGCCATGTTGTATTTCGCTCGAATATATCGCATCAATTATAAAATGTTCGCGCAAAACGAGCGCCAACTTTGCGCGAGACATTGAAAAAAGCCGAGTTTTCAATTTAACAGCGCAACTTTTATGACACCGCGGTGTTTAATAAAGTTTTCGCGCATTGACGATCAATAGCAGCATAGAATAGGAGGCGGAGTCGAACTTTCGAGGAAGTGTTGCGCATTAAGTTTTAATATACACTTTCAGCCGCCCTTAAACTTCACAAACAAATAACGCGCATAATTGATTGGCGCATTTCGCGATCGCAGGCAGTCACTGTCAGAGAGACATAATGAATCGTTCTCTGCTGGCTGCTGCATATTTCATTTTTATTCCTCGCACTGCACGCTGATAATTAACTAATAATAAATTAGTATTAATTACGGCATGTCGAAGTTTGTCGGATGCATTATGCGCGCATGTAATTGAAAATAGCGAATTGCGAATTGCGAATTGCGAATTGCAATTTAATCATATCCGCAAATAACCGTATTAGATTTATGCGTGAATATATTGCCGATACGATATGCGCTGCATTTTCGACGAATAATTCACTGCCGGTAATAAGTTGCAAGAGGCGGCCGAGGACCGAGATTGCATCTAGATTGCTTAAACTCCGGCGCGCGCGTAAATACGTAATGCGTTCGTGATTTGTAACGGCGCGGCGCTTGCTCGCCGCCTTATGGCTGTATTTTTCACGTGAATCACCGCCATTATCCGATTCTAAATTCAATACTCGGGACGACCGCAAACTCCTGCGAGCCGTGCAGTAAGTAAGCTCGCCGCGACGCTGGCGGGCGGCTTTAATGCAGTAATCGCTTGGTTGTTGCGCGACTGCATGTTTGCAGTCACCGAGCGGCCGGCCGTTATTGCCCGCCGGGGGCGGTTGCATGTTGCATCCTCAAGTCGTGCCCGGTATTCCCAAGCGTATAAAAACGCTCGGCGTCGCCGGGCTCCACTTCGGGCTGCAGCTACGGCGGCGGCGGTAATTTGATTTAAATTTAAAGAAAGGCGCTGGCCTATTCCGATCGGAGACGGATTCGCGCTGCGGCCGTCGAGCAGATAAATGCATCGCGTCGGCGGCGCGCCGGCTGATTTATTAGCTCTCGCAGTCGCGCGGCGGCAGCGGTTGGCGGCGGCTAGCGCGCGCCGCCGGAGCGAAACGAATGGCCGCCTGCGCGCCGCCGAAAGAATTGCCGCGCGATGAAGAAGCCGAGGCGGTGCTGCGATGCGAAGTAACGAGCGCCCATCCATATCTTCGTTTCTACTCCGGCACTCCGGCACTCCGGCTGCGTCCCCCGCCCAGCTAGCACTAGCATATCCTTCGCTTCGGCTATCTTCTGGCGCCCTCCGCCGATAATTACGATAAACAAATGAAAGGCCTGCGAAAAGTCGGCGCGTTTTATTTGCCGCCCAGTTTGCCGCCGAGGTGGATTACAGGGCAGTGCGCAGTCTGTAATCACTTTGTCCTCCTGCAAGGGTGTGTGTGCGGGGTGCCTGTGTTATCGGCCTGAATGTACTGCCATCCTATTTCTCGCCCATTTGTTTCGTGCGTTCTCGGACGGCAACAGCGCACCTTGTAAAGCGGTTTCTGACCGCAAATTATGCCGAACGCCGCTTTCGTTTGCGAATTTCCATGGCGCGCATTTTATTTGCTAACTGGTGAATGCAGTTCCAGCAACAAATAAACTATGCGAGGTATTTTATATGTATGCTTTTCTCTTGATTAGTTTAAATCTAAATAGGGCGATGAGGTCATGACGCCGTGGGAGGCGAAGTGGGCGGTAAAGCTTAAACAACATTCGTCTAATTAACATTGCAGAAACAGGCCACGGCACGCGCAAACGGTAATAAAAACAAACATGATTGTAGTTATAATAATGGAATCTGAATAAGTAAGGCAATAAGTAACGCCGAGAGTTAATTACTGTTTATGCACATATTTAAATTTCAACCAAGCGCATTCTTGTTGTTATTGTTCTTGTTAGTAGGGAATTCGAACGCGTGCAATGGAGTGGGCATTTTCACAAATATTTTCGGAGCAGCTATCGCGGCGGATCGACGTTCTATTCAATGTGCATTTTAAATTTGCGTGTTATTTCCGTATTTCCGCACGAGTCGCCGGCGCGGCGCGCGGCGTCTCACCGCAACAAATAATATTAACCTGTTCGCATGGAAATCGGGAAAAGTGTGCGCCGGGTGCCGTACACCCAAGCGTTCATTGAATCTATTCGGCGGTGCAATCTCGCATCTTCAATCTGCAATACACAATACGCTTAACGTTTGAGCGCACGGATGCAAAGCATTGAAGGTAAATACAACCGCAGTGCAAGCATCTCGGAGGTTTTCACGGTCTTTCAATTCCAATGTGGGGGGCGGCGGCGTTTTTCTCGGCGCAAATTCGCGCAGACGGCATCGCTGGGGAGCGCGTTGGCGGGCGGCGGTCGCCCGAACGGTTTGCGAGTTCACTAATGAAATATACATTATGCACTCTGAGCGCGCAAATCCTCCACACCTCCGACACCTTCGCGCCGACGGCGTCTCCGCCAGGTGGTGAAAAGGAATTCCGTGGAGATCGCGATCGCCGATCCAAGATCCGCCCAAACTGCCGGGAGATTTTCCACTTTAAAAGTGCAGTGCATATCATTGACTGATTGATTTTCATTTTTAATCTATTCGCGCTGCGTTTTGTGACTCAGCTGGATGCCAGTGGAACAATGCCGTATCGTAGATTCTCATGCTGATATTAACATCGTAACTGTCGCGCAGCGCCCAGCGCCGAAGTTGGCGCGGAGGCAACAGAAATGCCAGCGGCAGCAGGGAGCACCCTCCAGGCCGCCAAACAGCAGTTGCGGAATGTAGCGCGTTCATGGGCAGCGGGCATAAACCAATAAATGTGCATTACACATCTAATTGCTTTATGTCCCTGAGGGTGGCGCGCTTCCTCAGCGGCAGCGGCCGCCGCGGCGGCACAGCGGCGGCGGCAGCCCGTAACTGTTATGTATCCGCCCACTAAGTCTAATTACTGCTTATGCGCTGCTGCGCGGCCGGCGCGGCACAAAGTCGTTATAACTGCAGTCGCAGTCCGCAGACGCGCGCAATAAGTGCGAAAATGCGCGCAGCCGGATGCAGAGCAGCGCGGCGTAATTACAAAAAATTCGCCGCCGCAGCGCCGCGGTGCCAATATCGCGCGCGCCCTCCCGCAGGACGCCAAATCGCACCCGCGCACGGGTACACTGGTAGACATTGAATAATACAACACCGCACACAACGCTGCAAACATATTTTATGCTACCTGTGCGCCGCGCGCGCGAAAAAAACTAATTCGCACTGCCAAAGGTGATTTATCACTTCCCGGGGTTACAATTTTAATCTGACAGTGGCGAAATATATTACAACTTCCGATTTTCAGCTGACAGGCAAGGCGAAGCATAAACAACTATCCCTGCTAAACGCAGAGAATAAGAAATTCCTCATTTCTTTATGTTTGCTGGGCATCCTTTAAATTTCGCCCTCGCCCACCGGCCGCAAAAGCCGCATGCAAATTCTTGCGGGGGCGGCGCGCAGGATAACGAATCGACTGTGAAATGCGTTACGGCGCGCCGACGGGACAGACACCTGCTACGAGTGCCTAAATAACACCCACTCAGGCCCGAATCTCCTCAGCAACGGCGCTATCTTACAATCTTGAAAATCCTCCACACACACTTGCCGGCTGATAGACACTTCATACCGCAATTATCCTCCACCCTTGTTGAACTCTCAGTCAAAATAGTCCTGTTTGCTCAAAAATACTTGTCATCTGGTTTCACCAAAACATAGCGCAGCATTTCTGCAAACAGTTATTCGAAAGTTAATTAATTGACGGGTGAAACTCGGCAATTTGGGGCATAAACCACCGCTTTGGCTAATTGCGCGCAGCAATTAAATGAAATTGTTGTGAAATGCATGTGTGGCACTTATATTTTCAATGCGCGGCGCTGTCCGTTTGGTTGGCAGGCACACGCTTGAAGGCAATCGCATCAAAATGCCGTATTGTACAAAAAACGCATCAAAAATTGTATACATACGTCCCGATTAAAACTATGGAATGCTGTTAAAGTTTTATTCAATTTTATTCAAGCGCAGCTTTTGCAATTTTGTAACATGTATGTCGATATGCAATTATGTGATTGATTAATTCCAAATTTTAGCTTTGGAAATGTGTAATAAATTTGGTCGGTAAATGTCATATCAGCGCGTTGTCGGTGTGATTACGTTAATAAATAACAGCTCGTGATGTAATTAAGTGATTCAGTTGATACTTAACGCGGCTGCAACATGCATTCGTTTTATTTATACCTAACAATTACAGTTATTGGTTTATTCAATGATCAAAATGTTGTTTTGTGCCGCAGTGCACTGCAATAAAATGTAACTGCAAAGCGCATGCATTTGTAAAGCGCGCGGGCGGCGGCGAGCAAAAATATTCAACTTGCGAAAGAGTTTCGCCAACTAATTTGCGCCAGCGCCGTTCGGGGGCATCGCGCGCGCCAGAGTGCGTTACATAATTATATCCGCGGCCCGTGTGCTCCGGCGCCTCCGCCGCCCCCACATGCAACTGCAGACGCGCCCGCGTTCTCATAATCACACTTTCAGCTCTAATTGTTTAATTTAATTTACGCATGGAGTGAAATTGCGAATTTCATCACGATTAACATCGCGTTTTATTTTTGCTGCGAATTGCTTTTATAACGCATTTGGCTGGCGTGCGTATGATGTTTTATGCGCGCTTTTTAATGGACGGCCCGGCGCCGAGTGAAGTGGGGAGAGTCAAGCCCGGCGGTGGCATGTGTTTAAAATAATATAGTTCGAAACTGTCTGAAAATAAGCGTTCGACGTGTGGGTGTTTGCGGCGGGCGGGGGGCCGCGTGCGAGGCAAAACCGTCGCCCGCATTGTTCGCCCGGCTGTCGTCTTCCGTCCAGCGCGGGGCGCCGCCCGCCCGCCCGCCGTCGTTCGCACACGAAGCGCCCGTGTCTCCGGCCGGCGCCCTGTTGTCACAACAGTTTACCGAAGTACCGAAAAGTAGCCGCCTTCAGCCGAAAAAGTGTTCGTGACACTTTGCGCCCGAGCGAAATAAATTACGCTGTCATAACGGCCGCCGATGCAAAATCAAGCGACCAGAAACGTCTCAACTTCAAACTTCATACATATATGCGCTTTTCTGAAAGGTAGCAATTTCTCCATCAGTAACGTACTATGTTTTGTTGCTGCGAGTGTCAATCTGGCCTACTACAAGTTTTGATGCTTTTTGTCTTGCCGTCGGGTAATCGTGGAATTAGTTACAAAACGCACAACGCCCCGGCACGTTGAACGCTGAAATAGACGAAAGCCTGTTGTGCGGGTTCTGGGGGGCTATCTCTACGCATTCGCGTCCGAAATGCAAAGGACGTTAGCGTGAAATTAAATTGACGTAAAACTTGGTGTGCTTTGTGCGCGCGAGGCTGGCGCATATTTTTTCGCATTTCCGCCGCGTCATTTGACTGCCGGGTTTTATGCATGCGATGCATACGGTTGTACACCGGCGCGTTCTTCGAAAAATGCGCGCCGTAATTAGGTTCGCGCAGCGCGGCGCGGGCGGGCGGCGGCGCCGGTTTGCAACAGCTAGTATACCATCCAGGCGCATATTATTCAGCCACGGCTAACCGAACTGCATGCCTTCTTTATTATTATTCACGAGCGATCTCGCGTCTGTTTTATATGCGCAGAAACACACACATCATACGCGTTGGCGAGGAGCACATTATTCCTGCCCGGGCGCCCCGCCGCTGCCGCAGCCATTCCGCGCTACTTTTCCCCGAGTTGCGCCTGCCAGTCAGCGCGCTTTTCTTCTCGACGCTCTTCACGTCGGCATTGCGCCGCGAGCCATATTTCTTAAGAGCGTACTTTATCTAATTACGTTTCATACATTTAATCAACACGTTTTTTTTTCTTATCACGTCATCGGGAGCAAAAAGGCTGCGTTGGCGTCTGACACTTTCCAGGCGCTCGCGCCTCCGGACAATAGAACCCGCCAAGCAATTAATCGACGCTTTTATATTGGCTCTTGTGTAATGAGCGCGCAGCACTCAGCTATTTGTAAAATTATTAAACTCAAATTGATAGATGTCGAGCTGCCTGCCAGCCAGGTTGCTTGTGACGTGCGAACAAATAAGCGGTTTCGGTTTGTAATTAACCCTTGTTGCGTTTGATTGCTAAATTACAACCCTTCGAGTGGTGCGCGGCGCGTGGCGGAACAGCAACTTGAAAAGTGTCGACCTCACGGCACGCGGCCGCCGCCGTCGCCGCTCACGTGCATTATTCATAGGCATGCAGAAATCATAAATCTCGCAACATTTTCGCGGGCAAAAGGCATCAATTAGTCGGCGCTCGCATAATGAGCGTACGTCGACAGCGCGCGTCATAAATTATGCGTCGTTAATAATGAACGTGACGCACTCGTTTTTTTTCCCAGCGCCACCCCTTTGTAATCGCACCTCCGTCGTCACAATCGCTCGGATGCAGCGCGGCGCGTCGAAAAAGGGCTCAAAAAGTCGTTTCATGTGACGATTAGGATTGTTGTGCGCCGGCGGCTGCAGCGCTGACGCGCCTAATGAAAATTAGCGGTCGACCGGCGATGTCGATGGGCCATTATGTCTTGCATACTTCGGGCGTTGTTGCCCGCCCGCCGGCGCTGTCGCGCACGTACTCGTCGCCGTGCGGGCGGTGGGGGGCGGTTTCGGCGCGACATGAAAAGGCCACCCGCAGGGGGGGGGCGAAGTTCCACTGCACTGCGACAACTGCAATCTACGGCGGCGCGTAATCCCTGGACAGGTTGGCGGGCCCCGCTGCCAGCAATTAAATATTGCACGGAAAAATGTATAATCCCTTGTTTGCGGCCGAGAGAACTAAACCGAGCGGGGCGGGAGAAGAAAAAAAACGGGCGCGTTCAATTGGGGATTGCGGCGGATTAAAAGCATTGTTGGACGCGGGCAATCCTCAGCAAATGAAATGTAAACGCAGCTGTAATCGTTAGTTCTGCGCGCCGGGCGGCGGCGGCGGCGTCGAGCGGAGACAAAAACAAATCATTTAAACACGAGGCGCAAATCCCTGACCTGACCTACGATAGCTAAGTTGAAATTTTCGTCATTTGCAGGATAAATGGTAATACTTTGATTGAACGGCGTCTATATGTCTTTGCGGATTAGAATTGGAGTTGTAAGGCGGGGGTGTAACTTGTCGCGCTGTGTCGCGCCGCGCCGCACCCCAATATGCCTGGCGAAGTTGCCGAAGTTGGCGAGGCTGAAGGCTACGCTCGCGCGCCGCTGGAATTAATGTCCGCGCATATTTTACGCTTTCGTCGGCCAAACAAACGGCCCAAGTCGCGTACGCGTTCCTCCTGCGGCTTGTTGCGATCTTTTTCGCGCCGGAAAAAGTTTCATTTTCCACGCGTCGCCGCCATCCATACGGCGGCGGGCTGCTTTCTCCAAAGTGCTCATGCGCGCAGCGTCTAAACGGATTCGTTTCGTACCACTCAAATTTTCTAAGAGTTTCACATAGTTTTAAGTGCTGCAGCTTAGCAGTCGGCGCTTTGATCCTATTTAACTACGCACTGAGCGCTTCCCTCGCTTAGCGAAAACCATTACCATAACGCGTAAGTCATTAAACTTTAAATTTCGTACATTTAACAAATTTTAAGTTCCGCCGCGCGCCGCGCTCGCTAGTGCACTTGCGGGCCAAATGGGGGCGAATTTTTCATCCCGGACTGCGCGCGGGCGCGTCCCGAACGTGAAATTACACGCTCTTCTTCTTCTTCTTCGCCCGTTCAGTCTTCGATCCCGCGGAATTTTACGCTCAAGACGCCTCTGCACCTATTTATCTCGTTCGTCGCGCGCACGTAAATTAGAATTACTGTTTTTGATCGCGTGCCAAATCGACCAACTAACAAAGATCACACCCCGCCCCTCAACCGCAGTCCAACTTTTTTTTCTCCATGTGTTCCCTGTGCGGCTTTATTCGTGCGTTCAACAAATATTTAGTGAAATAATAATGTTAGGATTTAATTAATTTTATTGATGCGTTTCGTGCTGGAGCGCGTCGCTCATAAAGCCGAAGCCAACGCACCCCCCAATTTCCAGATGTAGCTTAGGGCGCCACATGCGCGCGGATGTCGCCGTGTTTACATTTTTTTGGGGGAAGGCGGCATTCGATAAATTACGATTGATGAGATGATGTCTAATATAAGTTATCGGTGCCGAGGACGCGGCCGGAAGGTTGACGGTGAAGCACAAACGTCGAAAACATCCAATTTATTTGAAACATCAACGCATCGCGCACATATCTGGAGGCGGCGGGCGGGCGCTGAGCGCAGCGTGTAGAAAAAGAGACGAGCGCACGCGGCGGCGCCGAAGAGCAAGAGGAAAAAAGGATGCGGCACGACGATGTGTGTCCTGTCAGCTCATTTCGCAAAGTGCTCACTTTCGTTTCGGCGCCAGTCATTTTCAACGTTTCTCTCGATTCGCTCGTTTCTTCGGCTTTTTTTTTTTATCGCACATTCGGTTTCACTTGCGATTTGACATGGCGCGCCCGCTGCTTTCTAACGGCCGTGATTCCAGCACACACGCCGCCGACAGCACCACAAATCGATCATGGGCATAATGCGCTCGTTCAAGTCCTCGTCCGCCGCTACGCGGAAACGTTATAATTATTGCAAGCCGCCGCCGAAAAAATTAATCAATGTTGCGACCGTCAACTTTTATCGCAGCACTTCGCTGTGCGCGTAATTAATCGAGTTTGATGGCTTCCCATCAGCAAAGGGCACAAGAAAATCAATCGGTTTTATTCATTGCAAGTTACTAGCGATGAAAATTGATAATTGTTATGCCAGCATTGGGAATTGAGCCCCGCACACAATTAACAAATAAAAAATTAATTCCGTTGTCGTTTTTTAAAATTCTAATTGTAATTTCAGCGCGCCAGGGTATGAAAAGCACTCTGCAGTGTGTGCGTCGTAAAATCCGCATAACCTGTGACTCCAGCCGCCGCCAACGCCGCCATGCATACGTGGATGTACCTAGCGTATAATATTCACTTCGTTTATAGTCTGCCGACATAAAAGTGAAGCGTTGTATAACAAGTTGGACGTCGCGTCGGCGTCGCCGGCGGGCCAGACGCATAAAACTTGTGCACATATTACACCTGTGTGTGCACTAATCAATTTTACAATGCTTAATTTTTCTCACGTGCGGCGCGCGGATGGTATGAATATTTCATACGGCGGAGGAAAAACTGATTTCCACACTTGCTGTTTACATAATATTTGTATTATGTTGCGAGTTAGAGGTAGAGTTGGAGCTGCGACTTGATGATGTCCTGGATTGAGCAAAGGTGCCGAAATGCTTCGCATGTGCCACCCGCCCCCGAGGCTGAGCGAGTATCAGCCGTGTTGTTTTGTGCGCTTGGGCCTTATCGCGGGGCGGCGATCGCGGCGAACATACTCTCGCGTATTTGCAAGTCAAATGTTAATTGAACTGTGACATAATATTACATCCGGTTCGATTAGCAAGCGAATTTCCTTAATAACGACGCCGGCGCCGACGTTGCGTCTGGCGGCCGCCGCCGCCACCTCTGCGTATCAAAACGCGCGATTTCTTCCCTTCACCCCCTGGCCCCCACCCGCCGCACCACCTCGCCGTGTCGTTCCTGGAAAACGACGCCGACGTCGGTCGCCGTGACGATGACGGCGAGAAGGGCGCGACGAGTGCTGAACGAGATTGGTTCGGTCCGACCTGGGCATAACTATCGCCTTAAGGGTTCGGTGTGTCGGCGCCTGGTGCCGGGGCCGGCTGGCTGTGTATCGCGCCGATCGGGATTGCGACCGTTTCATTTCATGTAGCGAAACTAACTTGCGCCGCGATATAATATCATCCCACTACGGGGCCCGTGCGCGCATGAAGAGCTAAGGCCGAAAAACGAAAAACGCGCGGGCGGGAAATTACGCGCGGCGAATACAAATAGTAAATTTCAGCGCCCCTCGGCGAGGGGTCAAATTTAAATCTGCCCCGAGCATGATTTGAAACTTTGCATTTTTGATGACATGGCTCAAAATTGGGTCTAATAAGGGGTAGTGAAGTCTACTTAGGAGCCGAAAACTTTCCAGAACCCAGGATGAAGGTCCTAGGGTTACCTGTTCTGCAATACCACGCCGACTGGATGTCAGCTTTTGCGAGGGTGGCGTGCAACGTGTTGATGCCTAACGAGTTCCGGACGTCTCAATGTCAAAACGTCCGAGTGCCCACCCCTCATCGCCACATGAACGTGCGCGGCGAGTAAAATACTTGAGAAAAAATCACGCCTTTCATTTCCATCGTTCATCGTTAAAACGCTGCCAAATTTCGATAGCCCCGCGCGTGAACACTGCCAGACGGCAGACGCGCACAAAGACACAAAATAAACACGCCGTCGTATTAGTGCCTGCTGGAGTTCATCCTTCTTCCTTCTTGGCCGCCCACGGGAAGGAAGGAAGCTCGGGAAAAGGAATAGGAATAGGAATAGGAAAGGGAAGAGGAAAAGTGGTTCGTTTATAAATGAATAAACTGCATTAGTATGCGTCCTTCATACTTTCGGGGCCATATACCCGAGGATAACTAAATAGTACTAAACGTACATGATGAACGGAATTTGATGTAGGATGGTGGAATTCGACGCGACTCGCCTCGGCTCCAATGTGACCCGACCGTCAGGGGGTGGATCTCATACAGGGCGTTCGCCGATGCGCACAAACAAGGCGGAAGGCGGCAATTAGAAGTGCGCGAGTGTTCTTTCACAGGCACACCTTGTGCATCTCCACCACTGCAAACATACATTTGTTGAATTTGCACGTTCATTGACTGCGCTACGCCCGAAGTAAATTCGTATCCTCCTTTTTTTTTGTTGCTCGCCTGCCCACCCTTTTCGTGCTTAACAATTGTGCCGCCTGGGAGTCCCTTTAAACCCACTAAATCATCATCATAGCGATTTTATTGCAGAAAACCTATTTATGATAATCTAATCGTGCGCAAAACGTAATGCAATAAGTCAAATCATTGCACACCCCCCCTCCATAAATATAACTACGGCAGAAATTTAATCTTCATCTTTTGATATGTCGTGTATTAAATGAAATTAGCCTGATCTCGTTGGGGGTGCTTACTTTTTTCCGTCGTCAGGCAAGTCTGAATCTGAATCTCGGAGCGGATGCTTGGAGCTGAAATGTACATCACTTGCACATCATCAACTTTTTTTTCTCGTTTACATCGCCTGCAGTTTCGCGCAAATCTCGTTTACATTTCGTTTCTTTCGCTGTTTTTCCTGCGCATTTCGTCCTCGCTGCGATCTTTCGGCGCGGTGTTTTCCCCGGATCTCGCGCCACTCCGCCTGTCTACATCTTGTAAATTCCTCTTATATTTTTTACATTCGCTCCTGAGCAGTTAGTAAAAACTGAGCGCCGGCGGGCGAATAAATGCGCCCTTCCCTCGCCGGGCAATGCGCAGCGTTGCACTTAATTTAGCTGTACGTATAATGTTGTCAGTTGTCGCCGGCGGGCTTTCCGCAAAGCCTATTCATAAACTTCTGGTAGCACCTAGTGCGCGCAGTTTTGCGCTCATCTTGTTTGTTCACTTTATGCCTCTTTGGCTAACTTTTTCACTCCAGATTGTGCCTAGCTCTTTTTGCGCCCGGTCCTAAAGGCTCCTTCCCGGATTTTTTTTCCTTCAAATATATCTGTGTCTCCATACAGGCGTGCTGCCGCTGGTTCCTAAGATGGGCCTGTCTTCAACCACTCGAGGAGTGGAGTTGAAGCTCTCTCTAAGCGAGTGTGCGAATTGAAGAGGGGCACGCGCACGAATCCGGCAAACTATAAACGTGGGTCTTTCTCCGCGCCGGTGGCGGCGGCGTCGGCTTGGCGAAGAATGCACGCGCGCTGGCTGAGCCGCCGCCGCGCAGTGCGCCAAATATTCCATTCGCGAAGGCGGGCCAAGCTCGCGCCGCGAAATGAAAAGCGGCGCGAAATTTGCCAAGCAAGAAAAATATATACGTTACATTATACGAAACACGTAAAAGGACTTTTCAGCCGTCGTCATCTCGGCGGTCCTTAAAAAGTATTCGCGCGCGTTCCGCCGCTGCCGCCCTCGCGCTACGTCCGTGGCAATGCTTTCGCTTGTCCAAAGTGCATCTTTTTACTAGGGCGAGTATATAACTTGGAAAGTGTTGCAGAAGGAAACAACAGAGTTATCCTTTCCACACTTTTCCTTCTTCGGTTTCATTCTTCTGTATTTTTTTGATGTTGTTGGCTTGTGTTGTGTTTCATGCGCGGGGCGCGTTCTTTTTTTTTCTCTCGCTGATGTTTTTTTTCCGCGATGGGTATTTATTCACTCCCCTCGCGCGCGCCCGCCCGCCGTTCGACATCCACTTTCGTACAATTCCTTTATTTGGTGGCTGATTTTTATAAATTGATAAAAATAAAACGCGGGGAAATAAGATTTATCGAAAATATAAAGCGTGCGGCGCGGTGGAAGCGAACTCACGAACGCCGCGCCGCGCCGCGCCGCCATAAGCCACCCCTCGCCGTTCCGCATTCTCCGTCAAACTTAACGTCATTTGAAATGTTTTGATTTCGCCTTCTTTACAGCTGCTGGCTTGCCAGTGTATAGAAGGTCGAGGGAAAAGGAAAAAGTTTTGTTTTTTTTATCGCCGCCATGGAGATGAAGTGCACACACACGCGCCGATACTGGCGCCAACGTGAAAAAGGGGGGGCGGCGCGGCGATGGGCGATGCATTGTTAAATCTTGTCTTGTAGGATGAGCCGGGCCCCCCGCGACTTGGGGCCGGCTGCGTGCCGCGGTACGTTTCGTATGATTGATCGCGCCCGCGAAGTTGATTGATTGATAAAGCGCTGCGATTGCGAGCCGACTCGACGGGGAATCAATTGCTGCGATTGCGTTCCTCATCGCTTTTCCACTTCCCCATCAATTCATTCGAACACGCCGCGGCGCTTAACCGCCGGGGGGTGGTGGCGGCGCTCGGCGTGTTTTATGGCACTGCAGATATGTGCGGCGCGGGCCGGCGCGTGTCGATATCGTCTCAATCTACTATTCCCTCGGTTTTTTTATTCGTGTAACGGGGCTTATACTTTTATGTTCGATGGTCCGCCGGACAATGGCAGCCCATTATCTTTTACATTATTTTGATGATTTTGTTACATAACACGAAAGGGACACAAAAAGGTTCCCATGGTTGAAGGCAATTGATGATGATTGTTGGCCGCTCGACACACTGGAATAACACCAGGGAAAGGGGCGGGCCTCGAAAAGTTTTTGTAAACTTCGAGCAAGTTCTCTAAGTTATACTTTAAGGCGACAATGTATGTGTGTGGATAATGCACCACAAACAGGATAATTTTATTGTGCGGTGGAATGAATTTCAAATTATCCTTTTTGTAGGCTGGCAGCGTACGTAATTATGTGGAGAATGCGCTGCAA
Source organism: Earota dentata (assembly GCA_027574905.2). Lineage (NCBI taxonomy): Eukaryota > Metazoa > Arthropoda > Insecta > Coleoptera > Staphylinidae > Earota > Earota dentata. The sequence continues at coordinate 76,625 of JAODGB020041568.1, forward strand.
TCGTCACAATAAAAATTGTTATCACGAAAGCAGCGTTACAAACTCATTGAATAATAAATTAGCCGCTTTATTACGAAAGGCATAACTTTTGTAGCGATGGCGGCGTGTCCCGGGGGTGCTTTAAATCAATGCAAGCGCCGCCGCGCGTCTTTTTGCAAGTTTATGCAGTACAATTTTTTTGTTGGCGGTCATGCTCATTGAATTAATAATTGCGTCTTGTTTGTTTCAGGTGAGTGAAACTTTTCGGGCGGGCGCGTCGTAAATTTCCATTAGATCGAGGATTCGAAGCGGCGCGGCGGCGGCAAGGACATCGTATTTTGCTTTTATTTCCTAAGTTCTTTTGCGCGCTTGTCGCGCACAGAGAAGACTGCGCACCGCCGGGTGAGTTTTATTTACAGCTGGTCGTTTGTTGTCGTAGTAATAAAAATCCGCGAAAATGTGTAGCCGCCTCCCCGCGCGGCCGACGTTAACGAGCGCCGCCGCCGTGGCTGGCCGTACTCGTGCGCGCCGGTCGGTCGACACGGACAATAACATGTAATCGCAAATCTTGTTAAGGAGCGATGCGTCGATGGTTAATTCCTCCTTCCGCCTTCCGCCTTCAGCCTTTCCGTCTTTTTACACTCTTGGGCGGCGGTAGACAATCCGCGCCCGGCGCGCCCCCCATATTGCCGGCGTCTATTTCGCTCCGTTTCGCTTTCGGCGAGGAAATCAGGAATAAACGCGCGCCACCACGCCGAGTGAAACTAAATAAAGACGTTTCCTGCGTGTAACGAGCTCGCGGAAACAACGTCAGGGCGCGCATCGCTCCGCGGCGCGCTGTTCAGCAAGTAAGTGAGAAGGAAGTAACACCTAAAAAGCAGGGTGGAAGCGAGGGAATGAAGTGCAGGCCTGAAGTTTAACTGCACAATCTGGGCGCGAGCGTGCGCTTTTTTTCTTCGGCGCCCGCTGCCCGGCCCTGTTCGTGTTCCGGAACACGAACAGCGCGAGCACTCGGCGCCGCGATCGACTTTCCCCACCGCACATGCCGCCCCCATCGCACATAATGCTGTGCGCGATTTACGCCGCCGCGCGTTGTTACTACAACTTCAATTAAATGCGCGCGCTCAAAGACTGGCGCGCGTCGGTAATATCCATAATTTAACCCTTTTTCGGGAGGGCGCCCCCAAAAAAGGGACGAGCCGGTGCGGCTAATAAACGACGGCGCGCCGGACCCGATGATAGCGCGAACCTTTCCGCCGGCGTTGATGGCTTGCATTACGCGAAAAATCCACGCGCGGGCTTTTCATTAGAAAATATATAAGCATTTTTCAGCGGATTAGAACGTGTCGAGGTGGGCGGATTAAAACCTTTTCCTCCTTTCCGTTGGGCGCGCTAATTACGTGCGCGGCGGCGAATGTTTTTCCAGCCGCCGGCAGGACCCTAACGGGACAAATGAACATGCCTCGAATGGAAACAAATGCCACGTGTCCCGCACAACTTCCAGAGAGCGCGCCGCGTATTTTATTACATTTACACCAGGCATTAATAACAATTCCAAATGCATGCATGCGCGCTGTGCATTTTCGCCGGCCGGCGCCAACTCGCGAGTTCTAATTGGATATAAACTTAATCCGTCTGTTAATTATCCAAGGGCGGGCCTGGCAAGTACAAATTTTAGTTGGAAAGTACTATTTATTCACGGAAGAACAAATAAAAAACAGCCTGTTTGTTACACCTTCAAACATTATAGAAGGAACATTTGAATTTCGCGCGATATCGGTCAAAGTTTAATGCTTCGCGTTTGTGGCATGTTGGCGCCGCGAGCGCCATCGTCGCAGCGCAAAGTTTCTGCCCCAGCAGGAGTTGCAATTTAAGTAACGCGCCTCCGCCAACCAGCCGAATGTAAAGCATAATAAATCATCCGCATTCATAAATTTTCCATTTCGCGCTTTGTTATTATTGCGAGGTTTACTTTTTTTTATTGAGGCCTCTTTCAACCTTTCCCCAGCGCGCGCGCCTGCTTCCGGGCTATACGCATTCGCTTCTTCCTCCCTTCCTGCGCTCTCTTCATTTTTCTACATTTATATATTTTTTTTATTGGTAACGCGGATATTTTTGTCTGTGCGCATTCATTCTTCATTTATGAATTCGTTTTGTTTTTATTAGCGGCGACGCGACGCGTTTCCTTCCGGGGCCGCTTTATTTTTCCTGCCGTCAGCCACTCGTCAACACTAATAGGAAATAACTTTCGGCCGTTGCGGTGGGCGCACCATCTCGCAATTGGAATGATAAATAACGAGGTGGCAAGCAACTAAAAAGCTTCGCGCGCCGATCAAATGACACAACCGGCGCTGCCGGCGTACACTATTGGAAACCGTTAGATTGTTTGATTAATAGTTTCGTATGAGGCGCTTTTTTTTCCTTCGCGCTGCTGACGCCATCGCTTCGTCAACACGAGGACGCGAGGCGGAGGCGGTGGCGGCGACGGAGTCGCGTGGGTTGTTTGTTTCGTTCGCGTTTCATATTTTATGCTTTAATTGACTTTGCCACCTTTTCCTTCAGCCGCGCGCGCTGGCATTAATCCATCACCACCCGTTTTATTATCGCTCAATATCACGTGTCGGTGGTAATTATTTCGCGTTTATTGTTTCGGCGGCGAGACGCGCTGTTGTTTACTCCCGCTGCCGCCGCCGGCGCTGTGCCGGTAAATATATTAGTATCATTTCGCTTCCTCATCCCGCGGCGCGCGCAAAAATATGCATTTTACGAGTTTTTTAGCGGCAGCAAAACTACAATCTATCCCTACCCCCGCCGGCATCCGGCGAAAGGGCAGACGTCGATGTCGGGCAATAAAAACTTCCGCGAGCGCTGCCCTCACCCGCACGGCCTCCGACGAAAAACGCCAAAACATATCGCAATAATTTATTCTCGTCGGATGGCGCCAGGCCCGCGCCAGACTCCAGTCGTTATCCATCCTCCCTCGCGCACCACACGACAATAACCGCCAGCGCGGCGACCAGAAAACATGCCCTCGCCCGTCGTCGCCCGGCCCTATCCGCCCCCCGCAAACAAACAACACTCGTACGTAAAATATATTGGTGGTATGCGTTGCGACAAATACGGCGGGCTGGCGGAGGCGGCGCTGGGAGGGATAGTGCGTGCTATTTTCGGAGGGTGGTCTTTTGTTATTTCGCCGGAAAACCGAACACAAGCTAATGAAGATATCTAGAGAGTGATATCGGCCATTAACGTTATTAACCCCCAAGTATCGGCGCTGAAGACTACACAATGGAAGGGGGTGATGGTTGATACCAGACGATGTTTTCGAGTCTGCGGGCTGTTCAAGAAGGCCTTTATATTTAAAGCATGTTTTGCGTGTTTTTCTTGGAAACCGTTGTGTAACTTGGCACGTTTTGTTTTGAGTGAAATTACATGATATTTAAGAAGGCGGAATATTATTCTCTCCCACACAATTGTTTTCGCAGTGTTGCGAATTTCGATGCGGCAATAAGATATGTCCCGCTCCATTGTGTCGGCCATCAATCAAAAATTCATAACTCCCCGATATCCATTACGCTCGCTCGCGGCGGCGCGGGCATGAATATACATGGCCGAATAGTTCCCATTTTAAGGATGCCGCGCGAGGGCGGCTGCAGCCGCGTCTCTTGGGGCGGTTGGTTCATGCGTCTCGAGAAACCATAGCCACCCCATCTGCCGATGAATATTTTATCACGACGTCATTCGCGACGGTTGTGCGCTGAGGCCAAATCGCACTATGATACCTCGCCGCGACGGCGGTGGCGGCGGTGGCGGCGGTGGCGCTAGAGGTGCCCATCTCCGGCCACGGCTTTTCCTCTCACGGCTGCAGTCGTGCTGCAAACGTACTGCAAAGTGAAATTCGCACGCGCTCGCTTGCATAAATAAACGCAAGTGTGCTGCCGCCCGCCCGCATGAATTATTGACATCGCGCGCAATCATCATTTTCGTTGTTTAATTATTAAGTTTCGGCGCGCGTGGCTGGGGCCCCATCACTCGTCACTCGGCTGTGAGCGACTCTGATTGGCGTTGCGCGCGCCCGATATTGATAAAATTAGGAAAATAGGAAGCGCGGGATTTATTCGCCCGCCCGCCGCGCCGCGCCGAGGAGTTTTTCCCCAAGCGCGGTCACGCGCGTTGTCCCTGGCCCTTCTCCTCGCGTCGCCCGCCCCTCGCTGCGAGTGCCGAGTTTATTGAAACAGAACGAACAGCAAAACAAATAGAAGAGTGGAAATATTACTGCGGCGATATAAAAATGAGTGTCGTAGCGACAGCGACGAATAATTCACGCGCGCTTGGAGACAGGACTCGTGCGGGGGATTTATGAAATTACAGACGGCGGGATATAATTTTTCCCCGAGCAGCGCGCCATGAAACTGGCAAATCGGGCAGACTTTTCAGTCGGTAAAGTTAAAATGTTTGACTTGTCGCTGGGGCAGGACAGCACAAACTTTTCTTGTCGCGACGATTTATAGGAGTATCATTGAAGCGCAGTCGCATCTATTTGATCATTTCGTCGAGTTTCTGGCAGGTCGTTACCAGGGGCGCCGTGATCAAAACTGACGCACCGCGCGTTCAAAGACTTTTATTGCTCTGGCTATTTGATCAAGAAACATGTTTACTCTGATAAATATACATTTTTCAATCAGCATGCGAAAAATGTAGCAGTCCAAGTTGAAAAGCAGGCTTTGAACGGATGCGGTTTGAAGTGGATGGTTTTATTTATTAATTTCGGTGTTAATCGGAGTGGTTTAAATCTTTCGGCCGCCGCTTCCGGGACACATGTTAAAATCCGTACCTCATAAAACATTACGCGCCCGCGTGTAATTTTTGCGCGGCGGCTAACTAGCGCGCAGTTGTAAGTTGATAGCCGCCGGCCGCCATCCCCCTCCCCCGCGCTGGACATCACAATGCCATAAATATGCAGGAAAGTTTGCGCGGCGCGGCGTGGCGCGAGTTTTTCATTATAAATTAATCAAAACGCGAAACAACCCCGACGTGAAATGCAACTAGGACCTAGACCCATGGTCGCTTTATTCCCGAGTGGCGCGGCGCGTGGCGGTGGCGGCAGCGGAAGCGCGTTACACATGTTAGTTGTGACGGGTGGCTATTCGGGTCGGATTTTTATCTGCGCCATCCCTAATTATTTATTTGCGTCGAATTATGACGCGGCGCGCGCGTTTGATTAAATTTACGGTGTGGTTAATTAATATTTCGATTATTCGCGGCGCGTGTGTCATAAATAACTGAAGAAATATTTGCGCCGAATACCTACATTTTACGATGGATATTTTATTCATCTGGTGGCGGCGCGATGATCCGCACGATTTGTCCGGCGGCATTTCAGCGCTAATTGAATTCGCTGGATAGCTAACTCCAGCCGGAGGGTTCTTCGCCGCATCAAAGCCGGCTGACTTTCGGCAGACTCAATTATACAAATATACATGGGTGACAATACGGCTGGGAGGTGATGAAAATGCGAACGGTTGCGTGTCCAGGTGTGAATCGTGTAATGCAGGAAATGGCGTGGAAATGACGCCGATCGGCTGCTGAATTAAATTGAGCTTGGCAAACAGCGACTTCATCAAGCCTGCGTTTATGTGTTGACGAACGGAGTGACGCGTTTTAAAACGCCCGGGGCGCCTGACTGCCCCCTGACGGCAGGAAGTTCGGCCTGCGGCGGGATAGTTTGCGAGCCGGCACCGATCGAAAAGTGATGATAAAGAGGGCGGCGGCAATAACGGAATGTGTAACGGGCGCGAGACAGTGAAACGAGTATATTACATCACATTTGCAATATAAATGTCGCGCATCGGAGAGTTTATATGGCATCATGTGTCACCTTTATTCGCATTCGCGCGCCGGTGGCGGCGGAGGCGACGGGTAGGATGGGGGGGGCGGCGGGTGAAAGTGGCGCACCGCCGACGTCGCGAGTTACCATCCCGCTTCCAGACGCGCCGAGAAAAGGAGGAACGCCGACGTTTCGGCCGCCCCAACCTCACCGCGCGCCGCACATATATAATCGACATGAAAGCGTGCTCATTATACATTTTTTACCGCTGCCTGGCGGGGCGGCGGCGGGCGGCAACATGCTTCAACTTGTTGAGCGAGCGCTGGCATCTTTTTGTGTAATGGAATCAAGCAGGATGCACACGGCAGTGAGCGCGGCCGCGCAAATGTTTAATTAATTTGAACATTTTAAAAGATTGCCTCGGCTCTCGACCGGGTGGCAGCGCCGCGCAACAAACGTCGGCAGGACGATGAATGCAGGCGGCGCGGCGCGGCGGCGGCATCCCGAACGGAAATAACGGCGTCCGAGAGCGTGCACGCAAAAAATTCGTTAATTGCGCGCGGGCACGTCACCCCCCGCATTCATATATCAACAATTTTCACGTGATCGCTCGCAATTCATTTAATTGAAACCCGTTTATGCGTAATAAATTCATTTGCACGTTTCCTAAATTACGGCGGCGTGGCACGGCGTGCACGCGCATTGTTTATTGTCTCGAGGCCAACCGAGCACTTGTATTAGTTTTATTGCTCCTCTAATGATCTGATAATAACGCGCCGGGCTTGCGAATAAGAAATTACAATAAATCACATCGGCCGCGCTCTATGGCAATCTGCGTGCGGGCTGTTCGGAGGATTACAACATGGCGAAAACATATTTGTTGCGAAATAAACTTCAGTTACGCATTAGTTACATTTATTTTTAGAGCGCGCACATAATTTCATTTATATTCTACTTTAATATTTGAACAAGTAAAACCAGTGTTGTTGGCTGGTATGTTTTAATTTTAAGCGTAAGTGCTCATTCGCAACATTACACCATTCTCCAAGGACCTCCACGGTGCGGGAAACATAGGTGTCCGAAATTTGTTTTAATGCTTCAAGGTACCCCACAGTGAGTCTTCTCCCTGTGAATTTTTACCCTCGGCATTGCATCTAAATTAAAATCTTGCGTTTGTTGTCCAACTCTTTTGTGCGTCGAGGACACTCGATGATCCCCCGATGCGATGCGACACGGACTGCGGCGGTCGTATTTCGATGCGGTTGGGATAATTTATTGTTTTTGCGAATTCGGCGGCGGCGACAAATTGCGCGCTGCGAGCCGACTAACAAAGTTATCCGTCTTCGCTTACGATTATGCATTTCGATAGGCGCGCGCCGCCCCCCTCCGGTCGGAATAAACAAACTCTTTACATATTCAAAAGGAGTGCCCGGCATCCCTCTACGGCGTAAATACGAAGTGGGGGACTTTCAATTCGTTTTCGCCGAGCGAACGACGAGCGAATTCGTTTATTTTCCTTTTTTCCTGCTTTATCTACGCGCCGCGCTTCATATTTTAATATTCCAATAAATGTCTTTCGTCGAGAGAGGGGGCCGCGGTCCTCCTTGTCGCGTCGCGCCGCGCGCCTTTTCGTTAGCCGCCCGCGCCCGCCTTTTCTTCGTCACTGCCACCGCCGGCCGGAATATCTTACAATATTTAAAGTTTTTTTTTCGCCCTCCGCGCGCGCGCGCTGTTTGCCCGCTCTTGTTTAATATTTACTTTTATTAGGTCGCCTCTTTGTGCGCTATTTATTATTCATTTTTGCAATGAATTTTAATTAAAACTGTGCGCGAAACGCAAACAGTCATCAAATAATTGCGAATGTGATGGCAGCACGAAATAACATCGACGCGTCGCGCGCATTGTTGTGCTGGCAACTTAACAAAGTGTGAAGCGCTCGAGACGGAGGCGGCGCCGGCGCCGGGACCGGCGGCGAGAGCGAAGTAGAGAGTCAGCGCGTTATTCGCCAACTAGTTTTAGTTATTTTCAATTATTTGCACTTCGACAACGCGTGCTTTTAACGAACGTTTTTAGATAGCAGACAAACAGTTATCTTATCGGGGGGCGCCTGAATGCCTGAATGGAGCGCCGCCGCCCCCGCGCGCGCCGCGTTTTAGCACAGCCCTCTGCGCAGAGCGTGCAATTACATTTGTGCACAACGGTATCGCCCGTTCAAAAGCATTCACGCTTCGCTGGCATAAATTGCCGACGCGGCGTATGTTCTATTTATTTAAGTGTCGAACTCGACATTCGACTTCTCCATCGGCATCCCAAGTAGAAGAAAATCTAGGTGAAATGTCTCAGAACTTTAAACACCAGAAACGCCATGCCAACACATACAAATTAGTAATTAGAAATGCCCACGCGCGCGATCACCACAATCAACTAATTTATCGCGACTTAATTAATTTGCTGCGCACACGAACAGCACAGACACACACACGCACACACACACTCGCTTCAACGTTTTGGCGATTTATTTGTATCACTTTGAAATTTCGTGCCGTCCCGACGAAATTTATGATTTCCGAAAATTCGAAACATGACTTTAAAAAATGGCCTAGATTTATGACTGAGTATAATAATAGACGTTTTTCGTATCTTTTGAGCGCAAGAACTTGACGGAATGCGAAAAACATGCCACCGGAAGGCCATTGTTATTCATGATTGAGGACCGCGCCGTCGAACATGTGCCACGCGTGCTTATAAATTTTGGTACTTGTAGATTTTGCCGCGCCTCCTTCAGCTAGGTGCACGCCGCCGCTGCGAATATTGGAAAATGAATTTCGCCCATAACGTGCACACTTGTGAGAAATGCCGACTCATATTTTGTCTCCGGCCGCGTAAATAAACTACGGTTCTCTCCAACAGCAAATCAGTGCATCGTTGAAAAAGCGCAGCCGCTCCTTCCCAAGCTCCGAGATATCCTGCTGGGTTAACTAACGTTGTTGTCGTTTCTTTGCCGCGAAGCTCCTGGCATCGTTTCCGTGTCTTGTTATCAGCGAACACGTAGTGGTAGTTGTCGTGTTTCCCTCCCCGCACATACTTGGGAATATTTTTAATAACACTCCGCACTCCGCAGTGAATTTTATATTAAATTCCGTGGTTTCATTAGAGGCGGGCGGGCCGGGGCCACTCGGCATATTGCATGCTTTTTTCTTCCGCACGCTGGAGCCGTCGGCCACGTCTAATTTGCGGACGTAATCTAAAATTGCTAAATTTACATCTGTTGTCCTCGAAGTTGCGCGCTAGTGCGGCGGATTGCGCTGCCCTCCGCTTGGCCCGGATAGTGTGCAGTCAATTACGGCGCGCGCCGGCAGGGCATTCTTGCCCGCCTGCCCGGCGGCGGCGGCGCCGGCTAAGTGTATCTACTTCTGTTCGGCGAGCGTGGCGTTGTTGCTCCTGCGCGGCAATTCAAATACATGAAGCGTAAACGTATCGCGCCGTATTGCTTTCGCCTCCGTAATGGGGCGACATCACGGCGAAACTATCAAGCTGGAGGAAAACAGGAAGCGTTTGCTTCAATTTCGTTTTGAATTTAATGCATACTTTTTAAAACGTGCACCAGCAACACAATGCATGCGGTGGTGCTATCTTGCGACGCCCGCAACGACTATTACCTCTGCGAAATCATAACATCTCCTCTAATCTAATGGGCACTCCATTTGGAAAAATCGCAGAAGTTTAGATTTAAAGCGCAGATTCCTAATTATATCTTATGGTGAAAGGGTTCTTCACGAACCACTCCGCGGCGCAGAATTAGTGCCGCGCTTTTAAGACACTGTAAACGACCCTCGGGCAGGGGATGGGCTCCTATGTGAGCGCGTGCTCGGCCACGGCAAGGATAATGGAATATTCGACGACGCGCAGGTTTTCTGCAATATTAAGAATTCCATTATGTGGCATAAGTGGCGCACGGGATTGCGCCAAGGAGTGCTTTCAAAATCGGATTAAAATGTTAAATTTCTTTCGCGGGGCCGCGAACGCTTATTGTTAATATTTATTTTTGCCTGCGAGGCCGCTAGTTGCGCGCGCGCTCTTAAGATAGCCGGCGCCGCGCCGGTAGCCCCTGTGCACTAAAGTGCTCTAATTTTTGCAAATTTATTATAAATTCTTCTGCATCGCACGCCGGCGTTTGATCGTACCGCGAGCGCGCCGAAAAAAACGCAAACGAAATTTGTCCAAATTTTTACTTTGATGGCGTCGACTCCTCGACCTCACTCAGCCTATGCACGGGCATGCTTTTGAGAGGGCGCCCTCGACGCTCGCACTTTCACACCGAACTTAGAATAATAAAAAAGAAAAGCGCGCATTGGAGTTGAGCGTTGGAGAGTGGCGCGGCAGGAGTGGGCGCTCTTTATATTTCTATTCGGCGGACTCTTAAAAATTGCGCAGCTTAAACTGTCCCCAAGTTTGCGCCCTCCCGGACGGCCCGCCGCGCGCCGTTGACGTTCGCGCGCGCGTCGCGCATCTTCCGACACGGGCTGCGGGAGCGACGAGCGGGAGAAAAGTAGCAATTTAGATGGTAATTAGACAATTAAACTCACGAAATCTTTCTACAGTGGTTTACACACTTTTCCGCCGGCGCGCGGCGCGCGCTTCTCCAGCGCGCGTTACGGCCCCGGACAGATTGAGCTCATTTTTCTTTCGACAACTTTCCGTCGCGCCTTTTACATTTGCGCATGGCTGCAGCATGCAGGAAAACAAAACACTGCGCGCTGGCATCTCGGCTCATTGCCTAAGGTACGTACACCAGCGCGTTTAAATATTCACGTTCGATCCCCGCGGATGACATCGATGGAGCGCAATTTTCTTGCTGGAATGGAGCGGCGCTGCTTTATCAATAATTCCGCCCGCTGTGCAAGCATTCTGCTAGGGCTGCAACATTTTATTAATACGAGGTGTGTGATGCTTTTGGTACATTGTGCCGCGCGACGGAAGCAACACTCGGCGAAAGCGTGCGATAACATAAATTTCGTAATAAACGCGATGTCACGTTCGGCAATTACAGTGAGAGACAATGAGGGTAGCGCCAGCGCTTGCATGCTGCAACCGGGCGCCGGCGCCGGCGCCGAGGATAAACAGTCTCGGCGGTGTCGGCAAGCCAACGTGTTTTAAAATTACACAGGTGGTAGTTTTCATAACGCGCGTCGATAACATGCGCCCGGAGGTGGGACCGAAGGTCATCTGCACTTACTCCACGAGACAATAAAGCGCCCATGGAAGGATTAATGATCCGCGATGCATTAAAATGCGCGAGAGCCAAGTGGCGGGCTGGCGCCGGCGGTGAACTTTCCTAACAATTTTCGCGTTTCGAAATTAAATTTGTCAAACGCGTCCGGGTTTAACACGCTCCGCTGGCTTGTGTGGCTGCGGCGGCGGCGGCGGCGGGGGCGCCCAGTCGTAACACCGCACAACACTCGGCGCCCATAAATGAACAATAAGACATTAAGCCATGCCAACTATTATTTAGTTTTATTAACCATTGTAGCACTTTATGCCCAGGGGCAGTTTTTGATTACTTCACTCCCGAGGGTAATAAGTAATAAAGCAGCGCCCGTGCAGTCCTGCCGAACGAGCGGCCTGCGAGCGGAATCATTTTCGAGCAGCGCTTTTTACCCCGAAACTAAAAATTGGTACAATATTAAAATTCCGCAAAAAGGCAAGGCAAAAGGGTCAAGCGCAAGAGGCGCGCCTCGCGCTTAATGATCATTCGATGTTTATAAACCCGGATCCCGGTCTGCAGGCTGCCTCTTTCCGGACTTTAATTGCGATTTTTTCCCTGCCCCGCGCAGAAATGCAGACTGCGAGCGACGGCGTATAAAAGGATGCGAAAGATTTTTATGTCAATTGAATTTTTGCGCGGCGCGCGCCGTGAGGCGTACTGGCTGGCAGGAGGGGTGCACAAAGCGAATTTTAATGAGAAAAGTTATTATTTTGCCAGTTTATTGTATAACATAACGGAGTATCGAATGCAACAACATGCTAATTTAGTTAGCGCCCAGCGCCGGCTGTCTTTGCTCCCACTGCCTGGCCGGGGCGGCGCGTATTTTTTCGCCGCCCGGGGGCTTATTAAAATTTATTGAAATGAAAAATAGCGGAAGCAAAAGCGCGCAACTTGGAAGGGTTTCGATTTTATCCTATCACGTCGCGCGCGCTGCCCCGGCGCTAATCGAACGGCAACTTTCGTCCGGACAAAAAGCAAACAGCATCGCCGGAGCAATTTGGCCAATTTGACGTCAATAATTGAAACAGTTAATTACGGATACGTGCGCCAAGGCGGGGCCGCGCAGAACGCGTTAAAATGCGCGCGCGATTTTCGTGCGAATGCGTACCGGGGGGGCCGAAGTTCGATATTGTGTAATAACCTTACCAACTGTAATTGGTTTGAAAATCCACTAAATGCATATTGCACAAAGTACTGACTTGCAGCATGCAATGCCAGGCTGCGATTGAATTCGGCGCTCAGAAGTATAATGCTTGTAGCCGGGCAATCATTTATCATCGACTTTAATTGTTGGCCAAAAATTAGAAACGGTATATTTCCCATGTGCCTGCATTCCGCGCCCATTGATTTCGGTTGGCGAGCAATTTCCGCTGAGGGGCAACGGAATTTAAACATTTCGCTGTTTGTGCGCAGCGGAGCGCATCTCCGCTTGCCATTAGGCAAATTAAAAAAATCGAAAAACTGTCAATTTCGCGCCTGCCGAGTGGGCATATGGTTTTTGTGCACAGAGATTCGCGCTGTCATTACGGCGCGGTGAAATTAAGTTTGTACGTTTGATCAATTTGACGCCGAAAACGTCATCGACAACTTCTATCCAATGTTACACATAAAAAAGAACGTATATCGTATTTCAACTACCATGCATTCGCCGAATTTAATATTACGTATGGTTGTAATTAAATTGTAGTATAATTTAAATTGAACACAAGAAAAACACCCCCAAGATGCAATGTGGAGATTTTCATTAAGAACATAATAAAGTCAAATGCAATTCTTCACAGGATTTCAACTGAGATTTAATGTAGATTTGATACTGGTAGCTGCATGTGTTGGCCAAGAAAATAAACACTCCGTTAATTCTCCGTAATATATAAACTGTTAACACTTCTCAAGTCAACTGAAAAATGGGGATGGGGGTGGGCAGAGTGGCTAACACGCCGTGCAGCAAACCCGTCGACTAAAAAGAGCATAGGTTTGAGCCCGCTCAGCGGCGAACGCAGCACACCTGGCGCAGAATCACCAGGTTCCTCGGACCCCGAAGCATATTATTTTGCAAATATTTTGTAATTCTCAAAAAATTATTTCTATAAGGTGGCTAATATTTGTCCCAAGACTTTGAAAGTGATAGCAAAGCAAACAACGTTGTGGTTTACAAGTGTCAGAGGTTCAAATCCCAGTGAAAAGAATCTTTTTTGACGTAACTACGTCTCACACAGGATTTCCACGCTGGTTCTGGGTGCACTTTTCAGAAAGTGCAACCAATTTCGTACTTCTCTGCAAACCACTTGATGGCAATGCAATCGCGGTGCGCGGGCCGCATGGACAGGCGAGCGTAGCGCATAGAAGTTCAAATTTGTCGTTTTTACAACTTGTGTATGCTTGTACCTATTTAACTTTTGGGTTTATAGATTGGGTACAGCAGGTAGTGTTTCGCATTCGATATGCACCCAGCTTTTAATAAAGTTAATTTTAGATTTAATATAAATATGCATAAATTTGATACCGGTATCGCCATCTGTTAGCGTAAAACAGAAACAGTAATTGCATTTTTCAAGAGATGTCACTACATACACCGTTCTGGAATATAATAAATCTAAAAACGTCTACTTCTCCGTAACATGTACACTGTTTACCCTGGTCAAGTGC
>JAODGB020041570.1:0-11222 GCA_027574905.2 Earota dentata
ATAGTACTAGAAACAGTTGTGATAGAAAAACGCTAGGAATACAAACTATTGACAAATTTGCCTCTCTCTGAAATCATCAAAAGTTACAGTTTTCATTAAATCTATTTCATGTATAGAGTAAGTAAAAATGTTTATTAATTAATTCGATTTACACAATATACAATATGCAATAATCCAGTTATAAAATACACAATGGCGAATAGCACATTTCGCATAATTGAAATACACACAAAGCAATTGAAATCATATATATATTAAACGCAACATTTTATTGACGCATTCCACTCATTTTATGCATGAAAATACAATTATTATCGCAAAAACGCTTTGTCCAAAAATACCAACGCAATTGTTCAAACTCGTTAAAGTAATTATATTTGCGCGGCTCGCAATGACACTTTGTGACAGTATCCTGTTGTGTACTGCACATTTGCACGATAATTAATATTACATAATGTAACGCTGCATACAAATTAGGAAACTTGCAAACTTTTAAATGCCAATGAAATTCGTTTGTTAGAAATACACCACAGCACCAGTTAGCTATATTTACATGTCGATAATGATCGCTACATTTTCCAAAACTCTTTTGAGTTTCAATTCTTTTGCTAATTATTGGCATATAATTACAGATTCAAATTAATCACGTTCTGAACAAAGCCAATGCAATAATGTGCATTCGTAAATGAGGTTTACACATGATTTATTATAGTTTTCGAGTTTTCGTTCATAAATCTGTAGTATGTAGTAGGTATGTAATATAAACAAATAATATATAAAAATAACATTCAAAATGTTCTTTGTTTATGTTTATATTTATCTTTATATGTCAGTTAACTGGTAGATTTATTTTTATTTGCTTTTAATATGTCGTTTGGGATTTAAATCTTTAGATTTGAATCAGAATTTATAATTTTATAATGTTTATAATAGAATATATAATTTACAAATACAAAATTACATTTATTTACTTCCAAATGTACTCTCTATTTGTATATAGTTTACATCTTTTACAATCTTTGACAATTATATTTTCAAGTCCTGTTTTCTGGTGCCTCTTTGGACCTCGACACAAATGTGACAGTTATAATAATAACTATTTGAAAGTTTTATGTATATTACAATTTCTGGGCATTTCAGTTTTCGGAGATTGCACAGTTTCTGCATTGTAGCGGTCTTCAGAATGTCTGTGTGATTTGTGACAAATTAATTAGCCGACGTTTGCTAGTGAGCGACGAGGCGCATGCTTCAATTAGCAATGCATTTAGCGCAAGATAAATAATTACAAATTGTGATTTAATTAATTAGTCAAACAAGCCATAATTGCAAATTGAAGCGCTGCAGCGCTGGTGTTGTGCGCAGAGCGAGCAGTTGAAATTAATGAGGAATTTCTAAGGAAACTTGCAAGTAAACTGCATCTAATTACTGCGCAGGTGCGCATTTACACGAACTATTACTTATGTTTTATTTAAACACGAAATTTGCACGTAACACAAACGAAAGCTCCGTTAAAAGAAACACAGCAAAGGATTGGAAAATCGCTGATGCTTTTGACGTTTTTATGAAATAGTTTCACGTTGTTTGCTTGAATTTTCGCATTTTTGTTTTATTTAATTTCGTCTTGTGTTTTCTGGAGCATGTGCTGCCGGATGTTGAAAAGTATCACCCCCATAACCCCCGAAGAAAGCGCCTTTGCCGCCGCCCCGCCGCGCCGTCTCGCACGTCCGTGGCGCAAAGGTGAAATTAATCAAAACTTTTTCGGGCGCGATGCAAAAACTGCCCGTCGTTCCGACGTCTTAACGTTTTATTAAATATCACATTAATCTTTTTGCCGTGCTACTTCCCCGCGCCTCCGCCGTGCTCTCACAACTCGCGCCTTCCTTCGAATGAAACTTTCCGAAATAATCCAGCGCTCCTCTTCGCTCTTGGCAAATATTAACGAATCTGCACGTATGAAACCGCAATGATAATATTATAAATGGCATTTTGATTTAAATTTAATCATTTCCATGCGTCTTGTTTCGATTTCGTGAAATTAATTGCTTCGAGTTCATCGATTGCAAAAGCCACGAGTCATTTAATGCTAATAATTAGAATGCGTACTGTATATTCCTCTTATGTTGTTTTTTTAATACTGTATTTAATTCGTCGGTAGCTTCTGGTAAATGATGTTTCGCGATTGCAGCACAGCGCCTGCGCGTTTATCATCCGCGTTGTTTTAAAGTGTGTACAGAATGATTTATGACCGATAATGCTTTGGCGCTGTGCGCCAGCCGCAGCGGCAGCGTCCGAATATTTGAAATTAATAATATCGGCGACTAATCATTCGATTTAAATGTATTTAAATGACCGTAAAGCAAGCGGGCTTATAAATCGCCATACGAATTTATTAATAAGCCACCGCAGATCGCCGGCGCGTCGATGGGTTTCAATTAATTTCACGTGCACGCACGTCGCGCAAAGCGCTGATTAATTTCCATCAAATAATTAAACGGCAGTTTTCTCCAGGCCCGATGATCTGGCTTTAATGGTTTGAGCTCGTAATTAATTCGCCCGTTATCAAACATTTCACCATAGTGCCACTGCGCCCCCAAAACCGCTAACGCTTTGTTCTGTTGCAATTATCAACAATCATCAACCAAAAACCGCTTCACCGCAGCACCAATAAACAGATCACATGCTACGAATTATTAGCTTTTTTTCATACAATCAAATCAAAATCAAATCAACATTATTTCTGAAGTGAATGGGTAAAGTATGACAACATAATGTTTGTTATGTCGGGCTGGGTAAATAGTTTGGGTCACGACATTGACACCTTGCAACCGATCGACGCTTTTTACATTTTACTTTCGTTTTAGTTCGTGCTTGCGAGGTGGCACTTTCGGTTAAGTCGTTATGTCGTTATGCCACCTTTGCAAAGTGCATTAGGGCGTCATCAAGAGCGTAAAGTAAACTGGCCAACTGGTCGATGAGTCGAGCTTTTTTTCGCCCGGAATTTAAGGGTTGCAAACGATAGAAATTACGCAGCGATACAATCTGGCCAATATGAGCCCGGCACCCCGACGTGCACTTTACGTAATAACCCCGTCATTTCAACTACAGCTTCACGCCTTGCCGCACACCTTGAAATTATTGCCAACAATAACTTTCAATCGCACTTGATTCAACTTAATCAGAAGAAATTAATTTTTTGTCATTCCATATGTTTCTGCGATTTATTTAAACTCAACTCCACTCCGCTTTTTGCTGGTAGTTGTTGAATGTTGTTTGTTGTTGGCTCGACGCGCAGAATCGATGGATCTGTAACAAAAAAAACACAAGATGATTAGAAAAGTAGTCCAAGAGCCAGGCACTTAAATACGCATTAGTTTATTTTTTATCAGCGCAAGAATTTCAGGTAGTGTTTGAAGTCGCTCGGAGTGCGCACGGAATGGAAAGACAAAAGTGCGTCTTCACTACCTCGGACTTGGGCAATAAACGCGAGTGGCGAGTGCGATTTTCGAACGGATCTCATTCGAGTGGCCGAAGACGCGCAATTACTGTCATTGCGTTTTGTGGCCAGTCACTTTTCATTAGCTTAATAACCGCCCTTAACCAGAAAACCGGCAAAAGTGCAGACCGTATCTCGCTGTATAAATGGCTACTACATCAAACTATCACAAAATCATGTTAAAAACAACATACAGAATGCCGCAAAACTTTTAGGAAACGGCAGAGCAAGAAACTCGGTAATCATGTATAACCTCAATGAAAGACATTTCATTTTCCGAAGGAATATAAAAAGTTTTAATTTAATTTGAAGTTCTAGAATGTAGTAGAGTACAGAATATAATACTTATTGAAATTTTTAGAAAGCTGTTGTCCATTCTGTACATTTAAAAAAGATTCTGTGCTCGCACAACTTGCACATAAATGAGTTGTGAGGTGTAACTCTTCGTGGCGCTGGAGTCATTGTGGATTTTGCCGCCGCAAATGGACTCATGTCCTTGCGTTTCTTCAGCACAGTCTCTGTGTAGGGCGCATTGTCTTATGTCTTCGGCGCCTCTGCCGAAACCCGCCGCTGCCCAAGCGGGCGAAAGCTTATAATTACGAACGCATTAAAAATATTTATACATAATGCGGAACTTTAATTATACAGATCCAGCCGGGGCAGTATCTGATAAAGATGCCACGTCGCCCAAGAGTGACTACTTAATGCAAACGAGCAACAACTCAATATTGAAAAGACGTTCAGATCTTACAAATAAATTTTAAAACAGTGCAATGTTCAAGTAGATTGTGTCTTGCTACTCCTAGCACTATAAATTAACAGTTTCTTGCTTTTTCGTTTGTTTGATACGTGTAATTTATTACCATACCGAGTGAATTAGTGACAGACAGAAAGACCGGAATAGAATTAACTAGTGGCTATCACGAGTCTCAATTCCGGTGGAGGAAATAGACCCACTCTCTTTCGGCACAAGGCGGGCGCGAGGTGGAAGGAAGTAATACGGCGAGCCGCACGGTGAGCACACAATCGCCGGATAATTAATGATCGCGCGTAAAACTAATGTTAATTTATAATCTTATCGATTAGACATCCTCAATAAAATTTCAATTCGGCGCTACCTCGCGACCAGCCCAACGATCCAATACACAAAGGCAAATTGTATTCTTTGTTCATTGAAATCTCTAAAACTAAAAATACAAGCAGTAATTAACAAAACATCCACACAATCACAATATCATGTAATTATTAGTTTTTTTTGTAATTTTCCTCAATTTTTGCGTCCTATATCAAATCGTTCTTTATGTGCAAGAGTAGGATATCCTTTGTTGCTTCTTCAGAAACCTGATGAAATTAATGTACGCGTAAATAAATATATGAATGCGCTGATGAAGTATATGCAAATGAAGTGAATTAATGATATTCATCGGGGATATCAACATTATCGGGTCGATTGTGCACGAATGTATCGAAGAATATATAGAACTGTCAGACGAACGAAAATTGATGATTACTTATTGTCGTGTGCTTCAGACTTCATTCGAAGACCTCACAAAATGCAAGGAGCAAATTCCTTCACTTGACGATCTTCTACTTACATACAATAAATTAACAATCTTCACATTTCTTGCTTTGGTTTAGTTTTGGTTCAGATCAAGTTGCACACGACAATAATGAGTCCAAACATTTTTCAACATTTCCAACAATCGTTAATTACCCGTCCTCGGTACAAGTGTAGTTTGGTACGTGCTGGCTTCGTTCTAATATTTCAAAGCACTAATTTCATCCTCAAGGTTTTCGTACTCCATGCTGTTGTAATTGAAGGAAGAATGGCTGGATGGCTGCGTGGATGGCCGCGCCCGGCGGCGATTCTTGCGCTTGCCCCAGCAGCGCCCAGCGCAATAGCTGTGTCTCCACGGCGGTAATTGCGGGCGAGAGAGTGGATCGCTGGCCCCCGGGGGCTGGATTTAACCGATGCCCGGCGCTCTCGTGCCGATGCCTGGGTGCATTCAGCGCAAGAATGCCTCGCACACGCAAATAGCATAGCACTTGTCGGAGTCTGGATTCTCAACCGCCATCGTCAGCAGAATCTAGTGGTTCTCGTGGTTCGGGACATGAACCTCGGACATCAACAAACAGCTTATGTTGTTACGCTGGCGCAAGCCAGTTATCACCAAAATCAACATGGCCCCTTGACCGCTACGAGCATCTTGCTTCCAACCCTTAGCAGCTTAGTCGTTGTTGGTCTTTGACACGGCAAACACTTGAGCGATTGGGGCTCGAGCGAAAAATGAAAAATAATGATGTATGATACTTTTTTGGTAACGAGGACGTTATTCGAATCGAGTCCATCAAGTTCGCACCGTCTTAATAACATGTTAGGCATTTAATCAAGCCGAATATTATTCCGCCGAGACATTATAACTGCATCTCGCAAATAAAATTTGCATTTTCTCTCGTGAATTCGTACTGACCATGACCAACACGGGCGGGTCGTTTCGTTACGGAACTTTTCAGATACATTAAACTTGCTGATGCGACCCATCGCGGAACTCAATATAATAAATTCCATCCATGCTGTTTCGGCACTTTTTGCGATTTTGTTGTGCGCTTTATTAATAACGGCCGGCGGGCCCGATGGGATGGGCAGACGTTGACGAGAGGACAACGATAAATACATGCCTTGGTACATCAAAGGAAGATCACCATCGGTTAGCATCAGTCCGATCATCAGTTCGGATGGAAATCTGCTACTTTGAGACCTTCTGAGGCCCAGTGGAATCTTTACACACTTTGCTTCATCCTTCTATAGTAAGTTAATTAACGGTATCCGATGATATTTTGCTCGATGCGTGTTTTTTTGTTGTGCTGTTTAATTGCTTATCAATTACGTTTCGGTACGGCGACCAGCGACGACAACGGCGACGGCGCGGAGCGCGCACGCACGTGTGTTTTAATTAATTTTAGATTTTAGTGCGCGCCGGAGACGGCGTTATGCCTCCGAGAGACGGATCGCTCAGCGCCATTATGCGCACACGGCGAGTATAGAGAATGGCCGGCCTAACGGTCCTCCGCGCATAGAATCGCAACGCCGCGGATGTATTATAAACGCTCAATAATGGTAGCTATTAATTATCCGGTGTATTATAAACGGCTATCGTAATTACGATTGAACTATGCAAACGCAAACGCAGAAAACCTCTCCACGCCAATATAAACATTCGATCAACGAGCGGAAAATTTAATCGTTTCTGCAACTTTTACAATCCCATGGTGGTCATGACCATGACTAAAGTTCATAGCGCGGTACCGCCAAATAAAAAAGTGAAAAACAAGAGTAAAATGTTGTGCATAACCAAATGAGACAGTTGACATGTGTGTAAGTACGTCTTGTTCTTGCTGAACCTGCAACTTGTGGGTACTCATAGCAACTCGATGAGCAGGTGTATCATGTTATGTGCAGGCGAATATTCAATTAGCATTGTTCCGCCGTGTTTTCATTACTCTTGCGCCGGTAATGCCCGCGCACGTCCGCGACCAACGTATCGCTTTCCCATTCGGGGCCAATATGTTTTATTCGGTTTTACATTATTTATATCTTTATGCGTGCGCGAGTGCGGGCTCGGCTCGATACATTAAATTGCAGGAACAAAAATGGCCGGAACGCATGTTGCGGCGTGCACTTAGCATGCATGCAGAAAGTGAGTAAACACTCGCTTATCTGCGGTGAGCACTTCGAAAAATTCATCGCAAAGAGCCCCCCGTGCCACGAAAGCAGCCGAAGACAACCTTGAGACTCGCACTCTGTACGTTGAGTAAAATGTTAAAATGTTTGCATTTGCAAGTTATCAACATCAACCCGTCGACGAATGGCAAGTTCATTACTGCGTACATATTTGCATTCCTTCCTATTCGTGTATTCGCCTCTAAGATTCCGAAACGTTTGTTTCAGTTCTGCTCGTTTTATCAATCAATTTGGGATTAAACACAGACCGACATGAACGAAGACAAAGAATTTAACATAATTAAAATTAATGCGCGAGCGTTTTACATCAGCGTATGTTTCATAAATAAAACATTAAGATACTCTGCGCTTGCTTGCTTCACGAAAAGAAACCGAAATTAATGTCGAATTAACTCCGCCGACTGCAATGTAAAGTCGACTCATTAATTTCAGGTTGATTATAACGTACCGTGCGCGCGCCGGCGGAATACACGCGTATTAATATCGAAATTATGAACAAGCAAGACAAAACAGCGCGCGTTGTGTCGAAAAAGTGTGGAAAGGAAGGCGAAATTATGTGAAACTGGGCAATTAAGACGGCGACCTGCGACTGGAGAAAATGGTAGTAACTTTCGGTTGTTCAAGTTACAAAATGCACTAATATAACAATTATGGCATCCTGTCATATTTCTTCTTTGCGCATTCTTTGCGCTCTGCATATGGGCGGTGCACTCGTACGGCGTGGACGTGTAATTGGCTATTAGTCTTCAGGACTTAGTTACAATCGTTGCATTGTTTATTTTTTCATCTGCAGGCTAACCATTAATAACGAACGCAAAAGGGCGAAGATGTCGAAATGCACAAAAAGTGTTGCTATTTCACGGAAATTAAATTAAGCTCAGGCATTCGGAACTTTACGGGACAATCAAATGCTTCACGTTCAAATTTTAATTTTGTTTGGTTTCGGTGCACAACAAGCCGTGGGTGTGGTGGTAGTCAAAGGGAAATGATTGGAAAATCCAGTCTGGCGCGGAAATGAAACGGCAAAGTTTGCACGGCTTTGGCAATCGCGTCGATCCGAGGTGGGCTCTTAACATCGTGCTTAAATACGTTTTCGCTCGCATGTGCAATCACGTTCCGCGCGAGCGCAAAACAACAAACAAATCTCGGCGAGCGCCGGCCGTGCCGCAGGGAAAATCTTCCTCACACGCATGGCGGAAAGTCGAACTGCGACGCGCGCGTGCACCGGCCAAACCATGCCTGAAAGGCCATGGCGGCGTCTTCGATATAAATTAGACGCGGTGCACACAAATACACAAAAAGCATAAACGCAACGTTGAAAAAAGCCAAAAAGGAAAGTCGGACCAAAAGCTCACGATTCCTGTTTGTGCAAATGTACAGTCTACACTCTACACTTGCTATAAAGCGTTATGTGTATTCATAAAAACGTTATTAAATTAGAATGACAATAACGCGCGACGTTGCGGCTGGCAGCAAACGAAAAACCTGCAGCGTGCCATCGTCACGGCATTGCTCACTCAACACCAGAAGACGCCAACCTTCACCTGAATGCGAAAGCGCGATCCAGACAAGAACAGCAAGCTCCTTGACAGACGCAAGTTATCTTTTATAAAGATAATGCACAATTAACGTCGCGCTAACCGCGATTTATAATAATTCCTTAATTGGTTAATAAATCGGTTTCTTCACTCCTCGTTCCCGTACCAACGAAATGCACACCAGCCTTCAGAAATCATACAGCCGTCGTAAAAAATACCCCGAGCAAGAAATCTTGAAACAAGCAGTCAGCATAGCTGTGCTGAAGAAGAGGAGCGATAAGAGTGGAGAGGAGGACAAACAGAAGACAAACAATCCTGGCCAACGGCTCGCAGCCTGCCGCAAGCGTAGATAAGATTATTTCGACGATGATATAAACGCTATGAAAAACGGCAAATTAATTAATAAGCTATAAGAGGACGACAAGGACGGCACCGAACGGCTCGCTACGGCGCTCCCGAACGACGATAATGGTAATGATGGTAAATAAGCAACAAGTTGTCTATTAAATTGAAGAAATAATACGCCGCGAAGGCTTAACGACCCGCCGCCACCCGATCTTCGTGATATAATAAAACGATCAACAATATTGGGCAACACATTGCCATATATTATCGAAGCTTAAGTAATTTAGTTTCTTTTTTGTGTAATTGTATTTTATGTACACGGAAGCAGTTTTTAATGGTAGGTATAGATTGATTTTGAATGAGGTTTTAGGTCATGCTAAATCACTTGGTCGCTGCGATTTCATGTCTCGTTGATTGTTAATGTCGGTTGTTATCTTTACGAGGTACACGCAAAAGGTGGAAGTTTACGCGGTTTACATGGATCCAGCGTGATCACGCTCATCGTGGCTGCAGCCGCGGAGTAACGAGTAACAACGTAATGAGGCACACTTTTTGCTAGCCGCTGAAGCAGGCTTTCAGCCTGCGCACTCTAGCCCGCTCGCGTTTCACGTTTCTGGTTAAACATTTATTGGTTTTGCTGATGGTTATGACTCAGGACACAACGGATTCTGTGCCGAAGTAAGTACCTTAGTGGAAAATGATTACAGCGGCGGGATGCTGTAATGAAGCAAAGATGCAAGAAACTGGAGCAGTAGAGAGATATTTATGCAAAAGTGCACTTCACTTTGAATCTGCAAAGCATCCGCACAGAGTGTTTTAGTACAGTTTTCAAGAACTCTATTGTTGTATGCATACATTTATTACTGTGAAACCTGCTGTGGAACACACTTGGTTTTCATCTGGCTGATCGGTATGTTACGCTTCAATGATTTTAGAGAGAAGAATTCAGTGGGAATAAAAATATCAATTTCATTTTTTACACCTCAATGTTCTCGTGACTTAGGCGTACAACAATAGATGATTATGAAGAAGACAAGTGGGCACTCGCCTCTGGAGTGCATTAAAGAGCCAGAACGAGTTCAAGGAGTGCAACAAGCGGATGAATAATTAGCGACTAGGTGTTGAACTATCCTCGGTCGATTGTCCTTAAAATACTCAGCATAGAGTCCTCAAACTCCATCTTCTACTAAATAATTAAAATTTTATAAATTTGGATTTGCCTTGGTTTCGAATAAAGGTAGGTAGGGTAATCATTGATGAGGTGGAAGCGATGGTAATTTGTCTTATTAGCAAACAAAGAGTAATTGTAGGCGTGCGGTTGTCAAGGAGGGGACAATTACAGTTTCCCCTCGCGACCCCAAGATCCACTGCCCCAACTTCACTCCGCACCTCGCAGAGTTCTTCCTTGCGTGCGCCTCAAAGTGCTACTGATTGATGTATGTAATTACACTATACCTATTTAAAGTCTAATAATCATTGGCAAATTGAGTCGCTCGTATAATAAGGCAGTGCACGTGCGTCGTGAACAGGAGGGGTAAAGCCCTTCAAGGAAACTTGGAAACCATCGATAGGCCGGTAGAATTGAGGAAACAACAAATTGATGAGTTGAGTAGTATCAAAGAGGAAAAATTAGAGACTAGTGCTAATAATGATTGTAGAAAAAACTGGGACTTGTGCCTTATTATATGAGAAAAAATGCAAGCCGTGGGCCATCTTAATGACGTTCTAGTTTATTTGCAAAAAGGGTAATTTGCTCACTGGCCAGACTGGATTGGAAAGGAAGCTCGTCTCGTGCTGAACTGACAATTACTGGAGCAGCCTAAGTATGATGTATGCATCTAATATCGAAGGCGGCACTTTTTCCCCTGTTTTCATTTCTCAGCTAAACCACTACACGAAGTCATTATTGATTTATAAAAAAACAATATGCGACTGCATTTCTGCAATTCTGCAATTCTACCATTACAAAATACGACGTTGCAATAATAAGCACTCTTGCATATTAATTACAAGGATGTCCTTGGATATTCTGTATGCCTAGATGACTACTAAAAGTAACTCAATGCTACCTCCACTAATCAATACCAACATCCACCTGCCAATG
>JAODGB020041683.1:0-10525 GCA_027574905.2 Earota dentata
ATTCGTGCTCTAGTCGTTCGTGCAGTTCTAGTGAAAGAGTACAAAGTGGATGCTTTCCTCGGCGCTTCCAAGACGGTGCCTTGTGAAATTGGACGCGTTATCAGACCGTGAATCGCTTTTACTTCTTTATCTACTTATGCGGATTGTCGACGCGCAATGCGCACGCGTACATCATGAATGCAATATTCAAATATAAATCAATCGCCCAAGTGTGTGTTGAGTCCGCCGAGCCGAGAGTTAATTGCGGTTGCTATAGCCATTATTCAATCACGTAGTGGGCCAACAACCGAAAATTATATAAATTATCAGCATGCTTTATTGCGCCGCAATTTCGCATTATTTAATTAAGAATTACCAATACTGACAGCAAGTGAGATCAAAATCTTCAATTTTAATTAAATTCGAGACTCCATCTTTAGTGAAAGGACTGGTTTTATGAGTTTTGTCACGAATTGGTTAAAGAAATTGCTTGCTAAACGTGAGGAGGTCCCAAAATTTGATAAGAAGTTTCCTTTCGATACAGTGTACATTAATTTATGAACATTCAAAGAGTGTACATGCCTTGATTAATGAGATATCCTGCTGAATAACAGATGATACCAGTGAAAAATACATTAAAATTCACATTAAATCACTTATATCTCTGTTGTTATTCTCGTAATTCTTTCCAAAAATTGAGAAGTGCTTCCTTAAAAACAATCACATCTATTACCAAACATGTAACTTTGTGCTTCTTCAACTTCTTGAGTTAACATACTTTTAAGCTGCAAACTGGTTTATTGTTATTTTCTCGGTAACTAATCAACCGATTTACATTCTGTTACTTGCAAACAATGCGGAAGCTACGTACCAGTACAATCAACCCAAAATCAATCAAAATAAAATCCATTGCTTGGTTTTACTGAAAAAGTAACATGTGATTCTAGGTTATATGTTGTAGAATGTCGCATGTAAGATGCATAGATGCATAGGATGCGTAGTTTCGTGACTTGGTGGCTTCGCAGCCCGATCACCTTGACTTTCCTTCAGACTGCGCGGAACACGGCGCGGCGCGGAGAAGTTGAGAGATCGGCGTCGGCGTCGTACATACGGGAACGCAGAATGGAGATAAACCTGACCTGACCGCACAACGCACACCTTACACACGCATTATGAAGGACCAATCACAAGCCATTCAAACTAAACTGAAACTATGCACTTGAAACCCACCCATCGCCCATCACTAAGGAATAGACTTTACAATCGTACGAAGCCTACATGCCTACATGCCTACAGTGTTAAATCTAAAGGCTAAAGTCTGAAGACAAGACGCGACTTTTTCTGAATGCAATTTGCTGATTTCGCATTCAGTTCGAGCTCTCTGAAGTCTTAAGATTGCAGTGCTAGATTCCACTACATCCTCTGGAGTGGCGACACACCTTGAATGCTTTGAATGTTTGAAATGATTGCATTTTTCAACGCTAAACGCAAATCATATCAAACCTAACCTAAAAAAGAACATTTTAAAGCAAAATATTTATGAAATGATGTACTTGTTACTAATTTGCTTTGTTTGTGTTTCGTTGCAGCGGACGCCGAGCTATTCCTGCAGGGCGGCGGCGGCGGGCACTATGTGTACCTGGAGACCATCCAGGAGGAGACGTCCGACGACCTGCGGTCGGACAGCGACTTCTCGGAGTCGCGCGCCTCGCCCGCCGGCTGGCTGGCGACGGACTCCGAGTCCGGTTCGGTGATACGCATGCAAACGCTAGGTACGACTTATTGCTGCGGCTAATCCGCAATTATTCACTTAACGACTTCACAAACAGCATATGTTGATTATGGTCATAATGTCCGCCAGTCCGAGTTGCAATATGTATGCGTTAAGGTTCCCTCGATTACTGTTTCTGTTTAATATTGGTTTGTGTTAGGCGCATTATTCATTAGTCAACGGCGCATAACAACACGTAAGCCTCGCATTATAGAGAAGCAAACGCAAGCTGTAAACGTACGAAAAAGTCAATTAGTTTCTTGTTTGTACCAAATTATACTTAAACATGTTTAATGCTCATATTGTTACAAGCATTCGTGTGTAGATGGCTTTTAATTTGAAATATTAGCATTAACCAACGGTTGTTTTAGTATCCATTTACTTATTACAATGTTCAGTTAGAATTAAAGACCAAAAACAGTTTGGAAAATGTTTAAACACCAATATTGTTAATCTTAGAACCAATTTGATACTCGAGTTTTGAATTTTTGAATATCAGCAGCTGTAAACTGGGAAAATTCACAAGTTACAACGACGTAGTTACACTTAATTTCACTGCCAAACATTTAATTAATTGCACAGATACAATTTGTACTGATTTGGCATTGTAAAACTGTGAAAAGTCTTAAAATAGAACAGAATTGATGAAAAATACGCACCACTCCAAGCGACGTTAGGCAGCTGCAGTTGGTCTTATGTAATGTTGGTTGCCTACAGTCGCGACCCACTCTATGAATTAAATCAACTTCACTGGCTTCAGTGGCTTCCTTTTATACATTTCTTTTACATTTCACAACTAGAAAAATAAACAGAACTTGAAGCTTAACGATGAACAAATGTTTCATAATATTATGACATTTTCTATGTGTGCAAATATGCAAAGTTGTGCATTTTATTGATGTTTTGACATTTTGCTTGAGGTCAGGCATGCAAATATGCAAACAATTCAAAGTACTTACGCTAGAAATAGATTTTATATATGAAAAGTGGAACGTTGTTGGAAGTAACTAGTGTATTATGGAATTTGATGTTTAAATCCACATTGGTCACGTTATATTGACAAAGTTGTGACTCTTTACCAGCAAACCTTGCATTTTACAAGTCAATACCTGATGAAATTCAATGAAGGCACTTGCTGCACTTGGAACTTGGAATTTCCAATATTAACTATATTCACGTTGACTTAGTCATCTTAATCGGATTAGATGCGATTTAAAAGGGCCGTTACAACACTAATATGGCTGCCGTCTATTCCTAACGCACCGCAAAAGCCATAAAATCGAATAATTAAATAATACTTTCCTTTCTTGCTTTCTTCCCTTTGTAACGCAAATATATTTTGGTTTTACCTAGTCTAGACATTGTATTCTTGTTAACAATGGTTTACAATAGTTTACTTTATTGTTGTTGCAGACGATGCCGAATGCGAATCGGACCGCGAAGTCGCCTGCCCGGCGAAGCGCCGCCGTCAGGAGGTGCTCCTCAGCGACGACGAGTCCTCTATCAGTCGCTCCTCCAGCCTGCTGGCGTTCGAGAGCCTGGAGAAGCAATGCCAGGAAATCTCCAGCAGCTCGCCGAGTATCTTCAGCAACTTTAGCTATGATTCATTGGAAAGAAAGGGCGCCCGAGGTGCGGTGAGTCCGGACAGTCTCGAGCGTGGCGCTCACAGTGACGATGACTCGGCGGACTACTACAAGGCGCTGAAAATCGACCTCATGCCGAAGAAGAAGCGCCAGAGTCGCGACTCGCTGCTGTATGACAACAGCGCGAACTGCAGCAGCAGCAGCGAGAGTGCCGACAGCGAAGAGACGCTGGAAGCAGCGCGCTATGACAGCACGAAGTCAGTCAACCTCAAGACCTGGCGCAGCTTCGACGGCCTGCATGGGAAGACGGTGAAGATCTCCTCGGAGAACCTCAGCGAGGACAGCGGCTACAGTGACCATCTCTACAACGCCAAGGGGAAGAGCTCGTCGATACCGAACATGGTCATACAGCACACGATGGAGAAGACCGTCAAGGAGGTGATGACAACGAAGAATATCTATAAGACGCGCGTGGAGATTCGCGCCCAAGACGACGCGCTCGAGAAGTACCGGCTGAAGAACATCGGCGAGCGGTTCGCGGCGTACGACGGCGATGTCTTTCACACGTTCACGGGCAACTTCGGCGTCAGCTATCACGACCTGAGCAACGTCGACCAGTACGAGCACCATCGCAGTCCGCTGATCGAGCGCTTCATGCGCAATGGCGCGAGCAAGAAGCGCGCTGCGCCGCCCGCTGGCGCGCTAAATTTAGACGACGCGACACTCGCGCATTCCGAGGACATGTGCGGCGGCGGCGGCGACGACGCCGCGCGTAATTTTAGCTCGCTGACGACGGCGGCGAGCGTGCCCAATCTGCTCGACGACGCGCCCTCGCAGTGCGACGAGGTGTCCGTGTGCGTGGTGTCCAGCGTGCCGAAGGACCTCAATCTCGCCGGCGACGGCGCGCGGAACTTCAGTGCGCTGCATACGCATAGTGATTGTGCGTCGATCGCCGCCGTCAACTGCGACATCTCCGCGTTGGGGCCGCTCTCGAGCTTGGACTCGACGGACTCCGGGCACGGCGAGATGCCCAACTCGAAAGTGTCGCGGTACCATCGCGCCGAGTACGGCGACAAGATCACGATACGCTTGAAGTATGACACCTCGAGCATCAGCTCGGCGAGCGACATGGAGGCGACGTCGTCGTTCCGCAGGGAAGGGAGCTACTTGGAGGCGATGGGCAACTCGATAGATATGAGCAGCGACGAGGAGGGGAAGCATAAGGGTGCTGTGGGGCCTGGCGCTATGACCATCTACAGATTTGACAAGGAGAACGCCCTCAAGGCTATTTCGGAGACGTCCATTCAAAGTTTCGGGGTTAAGAGTATCGAACAGCTGAATACGCTCGGAGGGGGTGGCCTCACCTCCAATAGGAATGTGCTAAGCACACCGAACCTAGCCACTTTGGATCAGTACTGCCCCCTGCCGAGGAAGAGCTCTTTAATTAATCGCAGTACCAGCACCAATGAAGTGGCTAACACTGATTATGACGAAAAGCGCTTGTCCAAGACATTAAGTACGAGCACTAAGGGTGTGCACTTTTGCCCAGTCGTCGCCGAGGTGAACTGGCGGGACGACAGCATGTCCCTCACCAGCGAGCATGACGATTCCAGCTCCGCGGAGGTGGAGACGACGCCGGAGAGAGATGTGCAGCCGACGCCAGCGGCCCGAAAGGTGTTTTCAAGGTCGCAGCCGGAGTTGGCTTTGCGGCAGCGGGCGCTGGTCAGCGACGACTCGACGGATGATAATGAAGGGCACAATGGGCTGAAGTCGGCGGTCAGCGAGGAACTGATGCGTCGCCGGCCTCCGCAGCCGCAGCGAAGGAGTATGGAGGCGCCGAGCGCGCCGCACGCCCCCACCAGTCGCACCAACAGCAGCACCAGCGTGCCGGCGGCCGCGGCGCGCTCAGTACCAGCGGTACCAGTGATGGAGCCGGTCGGCGTGCACGTGCAGGTGCCGCAGCCGAAGACGAACGCGCGCGGCCTCGGCGGCTTCTTCTCGCGCATCGCCAGCTTCCGCTTCTCGGCGCGCGCCGACAGCAAGAAGCAGAAGCGCCAAGCGCACTCGCTCAAAGACAACAAGCCGCCGCAGCAACAAGTGCAGCCGATTCAAGAGTTTCAACCGTCGACCGGGCAGCGGCTCGCCACGAAGGATGACTACATCTACATCCCGCTCAAGGGGCCGGAAGCCGCCAACAATAATCGGCAGGCGGCGGCGGCCGGCGCGCCGCAGCAGTTTAGCAAAGTGCAAGTGGATGGCGTCACTGTGGACCACCTCAGCGCCAAGCCGCCACTTCCGAAAATGCCGCCGCGCGTCGTCGGTGCGTGCGTGAAGCGCGCGCAGCCGCCGCCGCCGCCGCAGCCGCGCGCGATCGATCCGTGCCGCC
The DNA here is from genome assembly GCA_027574905.2 of Earota dentata. Lineage (NCBI taxonomy): Eukaryota > Metazoa > Arthropoda > Insecta > Coleoptera > Staphylinidae > Earota > Earota dentata. The sequence goes on from JAODGB020041683.1 coordinate 5,720, forward strand.
CCCAGCGGCACATGGAGCACGCGGCGCCGATGGGGTTGATCGAGACGGACCTCGACACTGAGGTGACGGTCATCACCAGCGGCGGCCCGCACGCGAAGGCGCGCAGTCTCATCAACTTGGGGCACGAGGCGGCGCCGCCACCGCCGCCCGCCGCCAGCCTGCGCGCGCCCAACAGGCAGCTGCAGCAGCATCGGCAGCGCGACGCCGGCAGGCCGCACAAGTCCATGGAGTTCCTGCTCGACAAGCAGAATCTCAAGGTTGTCGAGGTGAGTTACCACACCATACCACACCACACACAATACGCATGCATGCAGTGCCACCCCACCACTCGTACTCGCGCCGGCATTGCGCGTTACTTCCGCGAGGGTGCGCAGCACGGGGGCGGTATATCAACCCCCCTTTAATCTCACTAACCTACTCTCGCGCAGCGCGTCGCAAAACGCCCGCATTGTTCGCATTCCCCGACGAAATTCGCCAAAAAAGCGCGCCGCTGTTTGGACGAACGCCTCACATCGTCGCTCTCGTCGCTATTGTCGGTGAAGTCGCTGGAATTGGTGTAAAATCCTGGTGTAACATGAAACATGTGTGGTGCAACGCCTATTTTTACATCGTGCACATCGATTAGCTCGCACTCCTCCTGCTCCAGCTCCGTCTCCAGCTCCTGCTCCAGCTCGTGCGTCGTGCTAAATCCAATTAATTATAAACAGTGACTAAAATAACAGTGGCCAACGGCAGCGGATGTGGGCGATGTGGGCCACCGATGTGAGTGACACTGCACTGTGCACATTCATGTTCACAATTTACAACAACAAAACAAAAACACACACAAAATCACAGGAAAAACAATCGACATTGCTGCAGTATTAACTCATCGATTCCGTCACTTGATGGCAATCATGACTCCTGACTGGCCTGCGCATTGATTGCACAATATATCAGCTGATCTAACCTTCAAATCGAAGTTTCCAGTTTGTACCTATTTTCACTTCGAAACCTGAAGCTGAAAACCGTTCGAACACATAACAAAACTTATAGCTAAAAGTTGAATGCAGAAGTTACACATGAAAAACGTTGCTTTAATTTGCTTTGCGGCGCTTTGACTTGAGCTTGAGTTTATTGGGCTTTAATCATGGCCCAGGTGTTCAAAGTTCCAAGTGTCAGCTGTTCACCTTGCATTTGCCACCCGCGCTGTGCTTCACAGTTGAGAGCCTCGGGCACCTCGGTGGGGACTAGTAGAGTGCAGAGTGGAGAGTGAAGTGCGGTAAGGCACGACCGGAAGAAGCGCCTTCCGCTTTTGACAGTTATGGTTATCTAACCGTGAGGTCGGTGAGCAACATAAGGTCGCGTTGGTCTCCCCTTGCTCCTTGCTGTATTCATACGCATGCCTCATGTCGTCATGCCCATTCTGAAAAAGAAGAATGCAGAATATAAAGTATGTGTGTATAGTGCACAGTGCACAGTGTATTGTAATAGGAATAGGAAGTGCACGGCAACTTGGTGCTTACAAAATGTGCAGTGACAGTAATATGCAGTACAATCAAGTTTTTAAAAAAGTGGTATACAATTAGCACTTGTGTTGGTACTGTATCCGCAAGTAACTGAAATCCCTTCTGTTGCTTAGGGTTGCATTTCATTGTGTAGTCTAGTGTAGTGTATGACAGTGCTTTTTTGTTTTCAATGTTGACATTTTATTTTTCATATATTGCACGGCACGTTTAGTGCTGTGGTACGTGCTTGGACATAAATTATCCACCACCCTCTAGGCCACTCTAGGGGGCAATGATACTTCATGACTTTGGCGTCTGTCGATGGCCTGCGCTGCTGGCGGCTGTGACTTTTTCATTTGCTGTGTGTGGCTGTTCGCAAAAAGACTCAACTTGATTGTAACTGCACACACACTGCACTACTATGTTTTCCATGTTTTCCTAGTTTTCCACTCTTCCACCACTGATTAATCTATTTATTCTTCTTATTATTATTCATTGTGTCACTGCAAGTTAGATGATTGAGGTTAGATCCTGTTGTGTGCTGAAAATATGCCCGTATTACCACAAATTACAAATCAATCCAAATCATGTTCATGTTACTCACGGCCTACTGCAATGTGTGTTGACTGTTGAGTGTTGACAGACTTCTGCCATATCTAGAGCTTCTAGAAGATACGCACAAAAAACGTATGAATACACCATAGCCATAAAGTCATAACTCGCCGCGCCTCGGCATTCTACTTCCCAAGCTTCCCAACGAACTTATTAGTTATAAATTAGTTCACTCACTCAATCAGAGCTGACCAGAACAACTTTATTGCACTCTTTTCAACGTTTAGTACTTTAAGCTTCAGCTTTTCTCGGAATTACGGACGTTGGCTTTACAGTTACATCTTTTAAGGTTAAATCTCACTGCATGGTAAACAACGTTGGTTGTCATCGTTACCTACTTCTCTGTGAACAAAAAAAAAATGAAGTGAGAGTGAGATGCAATTCATGAAGTATGTTCGAAACTTCCGTGATATATAAATATCAATAGCTAACGATATTACCGACTTTCATCGATTGTATTGTAACGATTGTAATCAATTCTACTTTGTGCTTCACATCTATCACTTCCTTTCAGGCACTTTGAGGTTATGAAGTTGATCGATACATGCCCCGCGCACTCGTCCAATCAAATCGATTGCAAATATCAAGCACTAAATAATTCAACTACACATGGTACATTGTAAATTGTACATGATGACGAGTAATATTTCAAAATGGCCGAAATATAGACTTTTCGAGCTGTAATTAAATCGATGCCCAATTTATAAGCGCCCGGCTGGCGAGCATGTTAATGAAAACCATAACTCAACCTCTACTACAAGCTTTACAAGGTTAATGCCCTTGAAGTGACATTGAAGGCAGAGAACTCTGGAAATATTTCGATGCTCAAACGAAATTTGAGTGCTTCTTTGGGCATGGAAATGAATTAACCTATATTCATCTTTAAATTATGTAGGAGTATTAATTACCAATGGAATGGAAACGCATGGAATGTGATTTGGTCCGTCCTACAAATAAATCAACTTCCTTTCCTTTTTGTTTCGGTGCGTGCAATTAACATTATTCTTTAAATTTATTGTCATTGCGTTTGTTCCACTTCACTTCACTTTTTTTCCATCTCGGCAATTTTCTTTCACATCTCTACACTAATAATACGAATAGGGAATTCGAATGCGAATAGGAATACGAAAGCTTGATCATCGCAGCAGTCGCAGCACTAATCATCATTAATTCTCAGTTCTCAGTCGCGCCTCAAGTTTCGCGTCCTTCTTCAGTTTTGTACTTACGCGGTTCATTGCTGCGGCGATTGCTATTTGTTATTTGCCATTAACATCAATCGGCAATGAGGATCACGCGGATGATGAAGAAAATGAAGATAAGCAGCGTGGGTTGACGCGTACGCAGGCGCAGCGCGCGCCCCGAGAAACTTTTACTTCAATTTACGCTTTTTACGCACGCCTGGAATCTATTCAATCTCGTCGAAAGTACCAACCTACAGCACGTAGCACACATATGCACCTGCAATAAATTTCCACCATAAAATACTCGTTAACTCTTATTTTAACAATCTGTACCTGAAACCTAAACAACTTTTTCGAGGTTACAGTGATATTGACCATAGGCAACCAAACATACATCATATAAATTGATCATTTTAAACGCATAAATATGCATTTTCATTACAAGTGTGCCCAATACTTGAACCTAGCGCTTGAAGCATTGCTTTATCGTTGTTATATGCACTTCCGTGCTTCACATCACTTTACATCGACTATCAACAAATATGTAATGTTTTAGTTGACGTGGTTACCTTGCGCCACCGGCACAGCGTACCGGCAACAACAGTACCAGTGTACCAACATTTGCATACGTAGTTACACAGCGCTGCATTTTAGGTTAGTTGTTAGCTCGAAATTTAAATGTCCAACGCACTGATTATGCGCACGCTGCGCTTGCATTATGCGAGGCCACTTATAACAGTACCTCGCATTTGCTTGCCGGCGCGGCATTTCAATTCTACACCTACCTGATCGATTTTGATTCAATTCAAATTTCAGCAACGGGAAACTCGCGCCCTGCGGCAGTGCTGGCATTTTGATTTGTTTTATGTAGGTTCGAAGGCAATCGCCCAAGGCGCTGTAGTCGCAACATATGATTGCGTTCTAGAATGTTCTAAATCTCTTCTGCAACACTAGACGCCCAACGCCATTTTGCCAAAAGTTAGTTTGTCAAGTTTTGTGATAGTTTTGCAAAGTTTAACATGATACAAAGTACAGTGCAACAAGGGAACGTATGTTTGTCGTGCGTGTAACGCCCGTAGAAGTAGGAATGGTAAGAAAAAGATTTATCAACATGTTAAGTTTTATTCCTTATTCCAAAGTAAGCACCAACAATAAACGATGTCAATAACGAAATTGAAAGAATACTGTATTTGTGGTGTGATATGAAGCTGTATTTCTCTATGACAAAGTCCTCTCGATCTGCGACGTTTTCTAGAATATTCTTTGCACTGAAAAATGGAAGAAATAACTAGTAACCAATCAAAAAAAGATTATTACTTACACAGTTCTTGTAGGCACAGCTATCAACGCTTTAGAAGATGATATCGACTGTATTTCGATGTATCCATACACTGATAGCGCCGATAACACTTGCGAGGTGTCCAAATCGTTGTTTAAACTCACTGCTACCAACCAAGGCGGTCGTCGCGACTTTGGATCGGCACCATTGATATTCTTCAGAGAAAATCAAGGAAATAAAAGGTAGA